>OX246743.1:9190563-9339886 GCA_945910005.1 Isoperla grammatica | reverse complement strand
CTTATTTACTTATTTACTTAGTTACTTAGTTACTTAGTTACTTAGTTACTTAGTTACTTATTTACTTAGCTACTTAGTTACTTAGTTACTTAGTTACTTATTTACTTAGTTACTTAGTTACTTAGTTACTTAGTTACTTAGTTACTTAGTTACTTAGTTACTTAGTTACTTAGTTACTTATTTACTTATTTACTTAGTTACTTAGTTACTTAGTTACTTATTTACTTAGTTACTTAGTTACTTAGTTACTTAGTTACTTAGTTACTTAGTTACTTAGTTACTTAGTTACTTAGTTACTTAGTTACTTAGTTACTTAGTTACTTAGTTACTTAGTTACTTAGTTACTTAGTTACTTAGTTACTTAGTTACTTAGTTACTTAGTTACTTAGTTACTTAGTTACTTAGTTACTTAGTTACTTAGTTACTTAGTTACTTAGTTACTTAGTTACTTAGTTACTTAGTTACTTAGTTACTTAGTTACTTAGTTACTTAGTTACTTAGTTACTTAGTTACTTAGTTACTTAGTTACTTAGTTACTTAGTTACTTAGTTACTTAGTTACTTAGTTACTTAGTTACTTAGTTACTTAGTTACTTAGTTACTTAGTTACTTAGTTACTTAGTTACTTAGTTACTTAGTTACTTAGTTACTTAGTTACTTAGTTACTTAGTTACTTAGTTACTTAGTTACTTAGTTACTTAGTTACTTAGTTACTTAGTTACTTAGTTACTTAGTTACTTAGTTACTTAGTTACTTAGTTACTTAGTTACTTAGTTACTTAGTTACTTAGTTACTTAGTTACTTAGTTACTTAGTTACTTAGTTACTTAGTTACTTAGTTACTTAGTTACTTAGTTACTTAGTTACTTAGTTACTTAGTTACTTAGTTACTTAGTTACTTAGTTACTTAGTTACTTAGTTACTTAGTTACTTAGTTACTTAGTTACTTAGTTACTTAGTTACTTAGTTACTTAGTTACTTAGTTACTTAGTTACTTAGTTACTTAGTTACTTAGTTACTTAGTTACTTAGTTACTTAGTTACTTAGTTACTTAGTTACTTAGTTACTTAGTTACTTAGTTACTTAGTTACTTAGTTACTTAGTTACTTAGTTACTTAGTTACTTAGTTACTTAGTTACTTAGTTACTTAGTTACTTAGTTACTTAGTTACTTAGTTACTTAGTTACTTAGTTACTTAGTTACTTAGTTACTTAGTTACTTAGTTACTTAGTTACTTAGTTACTTAGTTACTTAGTTACTTAGTTACTTAGTTACTTAGTTACTTAGTTACTTAGTTACTTAGTTACTTAGTTACTTAGTTACTTAGTTACTTAGTTACTTAGTTACTTAGTTACTTAGTTACTTAGTTACTTAGTTACTTAGTTACTTAGTTACTTAGTTACTTAGTTACTTAGTTACTTAGTTACTTAGTTACTTAGTTACTTAGTTACTTAGTTACTTAGTTACTTAGTTACTTAGTTACTTAGTTACTTAGTTACTTAGTTACTTAGTTACTTAGTTACTTAGTTACTTAGTTACTTAGTTACTTAGTTACTTAGTTACTTAGTTACTTAGTTACTTAGTTACTTAGTTACTTAGTTACTTAGTTACTTAGTTACTTAGTTACTTAGTTACTTAGTTACTTAGTTACTTAGTTACTTAGTTACTTAGTTACTTAGTTACTTAGTTACTTAGTTACTTAGTTACTTAGTTACTTAGTTACTTATTTAGTTACTTAGTTACTTAGTTACTTATTTAGTTACTTATTTAGTTACTTATTTAGTTATTTATTTAGTTATTTATTTAGTTATTTATTTAGTTATTTATTTAGTTATTTATTTAGTTATTTATTTAGTTATTTATTTAGTTATTTATTTAGTTATTTATTTAGTTATTTATTTAGTTATTTATTTAGTTATTTATTTAGTTATTTATTTAGTTATTTATTTAGTTATTTATTTAGTTATTTATTTAGTTATTTATTTAGTTATTTACTTATTTACTTATTTACTTATTTACTTATTTAGTTATTTATTTATTTATTTATTTAGTTATTTACTTATTTACTTATTTACTTATTTACTTATTTACTTATTTACTTATTTACTTATTTACTTATTTACTTATTTACTTATTTACTTATTTACTTATTTACTTATTTACTTATTTACTTATTTACTTATTTACTTATTTATTTATTTACTTATTTACTTATTTACTTATTTATTTATTTATTTATTTATTTATTTATTTATTTATTTATTTATTTATTTATTTATTTATTTATTTATTTACTTATTTACTTATTTACTTATTTACTTATTTACTTATTTACTTATTTACTTATTTATTTATTTATTTATTTATTTATTTATTTATTTATTTATTTATTTACTTATTTATTTATTTACTTATTTATTTATTTACTTATTTATTTATTTACTTATTTATTTATTTACTTATTTATTTATTTACTTATTTATTTATTTACTTATTTATTTATTTACTTATTTATTTATTTACTTATTTATTTATTTACTTATTTATTTATTTACTTATTTATTTATTTACTTATTTATTTATTTACTTATTTATTTATTTACTTATTTATTTATTTACTTATTTATTTATTTACTTATTTATTTACTTATTTATTTATTAACTCATTCACTTGACCATTAGATAGTAAAAGTAGATTGTAGATCTCCTCTTGAGAGAGAGAGAGAGGGAGAGAGTGAATAGAAAATTTAACAAGAATCACAAAAATACAATTAAAGCTAATATTATCGGGTAGGAACATTATACAACTGTTTTACATACATAAGTACATACATACATACATACATACATACATACATACATACATACATACATACATACATACATACATACATACATACATACATACATACATACATACATACATACATACATACATACATACATACATACATACATACATACATACATACATACATACATACATACATACATACATACATACATACATACATACATACATACATACATACATACATACATACATACATACATACATACATACATACGTACATAGGTACATACATACATACGTACATAGGTACATACATACATACATACGTACATACGTACATACGTACATACATGCACACATATATACACACATACATTATATTACATTTACACTGATTTGGTAGGGATGACTTGAAGCTAGTCCAGTCTAAGAGAGCCCTGTCTATAAAGAGGCCCTGTATACCTGAATTAGGGACTGTCCATAAATAACTTACATGTTTTTGTTTTTTTTGGGGTAGGGGGGGGGAGAGAAGTCAACACCTTCTGACAGGGGGGAGAGAGAGTAGGGGGCTCGGGGCTTTGTGACAACCACACTTACACAGCATATTTTCTCTTCATTTAGTAATATTGTTGAATTAATGTTATGGAAATGTTATACATAGTAATTCGGTCAGTTTTATTTATATATATATATATTAGTAGAAGCAAAGAACGGTTTTGATCCCCACAAATTGCAAGAGTTTGTTTTTTGTGTTCACATATTCTAAAAAATGTGCTGAGAACGCACATATAAAGTCTACCACCGAAATCTGATGGGAAATTGCTTTAATTTGCATTTTAATTACGCATAATTAAAATTAAATTTTTTTTTATCAAAACCGATTGCCAAATTACAAAATGTTTTCACCTTAAGGCACGAAGAGTTTATGTTTACATCAAATACATTTTGAAAAATTTCAAAAAAGTAATTAAATTGCGATAAAATTACATTTTAATCAAATTTACATAAGTTTAATCAATATTTAATTCTAGGAAAACCAATAAAAAAAATGAGTCTCCTTCATTAAAACGTCTTTATTATGAGCCATTTGACAACATATATAACGATCATCAAAAGTCTACCACTTTTAATTACGTTTCAATCAATTTAATTGTGGCCTATAATTTTTTAATCAATAAATGAGCCGTATTGGTCGTTAATGAAGTCTCATCAACATCATTATGTACCACAATCAACATGCATATATATGTGATATTTTCACATCGTACTCAGGTATGTATCGCTAATTAGTTTGTAATTAACTATGCTAATTAGTAATTATATGCTAATTATTAATGTATAATTAAAATATTGAAAATCTTACAAAAATAAATTAATGAACTTCACATAAATAGCTTTTGTATTGAACAACACTCGAAATTGGCAATCGCTTATCAACAAAATAAAACTCATTGCCTATAATTTAATTGAATACTGATATTAATATTATCATTAATTTTATGTTATGTGTCATGCAAACAACAATACCAATAATCAAATTTTTACTTAATTCTACTATGCCACTTTACCCACACAAGTATTGTGTCAGAACGAGTCATATCCGTATTATACATTATTAATTAGTGATATAATTAGGATTGATAACAGATAACGCTGTGAAGTAAGGTACACATATGTATTTATTTACATCTTTCTAATTATAACGAGCGATTAAATTTGAATTGGGTCAGTTATATTATGTTATTTATCGCAAATACGGGTAACATTATGAACAAAAAGAATTGTGTCACAATCGTGATTACAACATAAATACATAATTATGTCATGTTCTGAATCTCGCGTCCACAAGCAAAGTAAACCAAGTGCATTCAAGTTTTTTGTTGTAGACGATGTTCAATCAGTTGCTTATAATAAACAAAAAATATTGCATAAAACAATTCAAAACAATAATAAACAAACCCAATTTGATAAACAAACAATTTAAATTTTGAATTTGGTAAAAAATAAACAAATAACGCAGTTGGAATATTACGTGCATCATGTTGACTCTGTTTGTGAACTCTGAACTGAGTAAACCATTATTACTTTGTGCTGGGAAAATAATCAAATATAGTGAAAATGTAATTTGCACTAAGTTTCTCTTTTAATTTGAAAGTACCTATCCTATAGCCTACATTAGGTCTATATAAGTTAACACAACGATGTTTGAATGAAGATGTATGCAATGCATTGCTTTTCTTAAGGCCAATCCACAATTGAAATAAGAGTTGCAATAAGAATCCGTGAAATAGTGAAATAAGAAGCTATTGGTTCACAACAGTCTCCTAGTACCTTATTTCAGTAGTCAAGCCAGTGCTTTAATATGTATTTACTTTCATTGACGACATCAACAACAGCACATCCGGCACCAGTGTTTTTGTTTTGATCTCCGTAGTAGGCCTTATCTTCTGGCTCTTCTGCGTTCTGATTGGTTCGTTATAAGGAAGTTGAAATAACTATTTCAATCCACTGTGACAGTTGTGAACCACAGCATTGTTATTGCATTTTCCAATTCGCTTAAACCTTATTGCTATTTCACTATTTCAACTCTTTTTTCAATTGTGAATCGGCCTTTACACGCAATATTGGGCTGTGATACAACATCTAGGGTATTTGGACTCGGAAAAGCAGCAAGTTTAAAAAAGTTTAAATCATCTCCACACTTTCGCTCACAAGTATAGATTCATTTAATTCCCCTAATACATCGAGAGAGAAGATTACCAGTTCTGCAGAACAGGCGCTCGTTGTACTTTATAAAAGAAAACCCGGTAGGCCTACAAACCTTAAGTCGTTACGTCACGAAATGTTTGTGGCAAAAGTAGGGAGAACGAACACTTACGTAGAACCGGAAACTCTGCCTCCCACTGAAAATGCAGCAATGTTTCACAGCATGAGAGTTTACTTTCAAGTTCAAGTGTAGAAAGGAAATAACCTTAAACCAGAAGAGTGGGGGTGGAAATTGGAAGGTGACAGGTTGATGCCGATAAAAACTGATAATGTGACGGCACCAGAAGAACTTCTATCAGTCATTCGATGTAATTGTCAGAAGAATTGCAGCAGTATGAGATGCAGTTGTAGAAAGAACAGTTTGTTGTGCACCCCTGCATGTGGGACCTGCAAGGGATCTTTTTGTGACAACTGTTCACTGTTGGACGCGCCTGAAGATGAAGTTGATGTGGAGTGAAAGAGTTGACATTGCCTGAATGTAAGTGTATGCTAAATACAATTGTGTTAACTTACATATACTTAATGTAGGCTATAGGTACTTTCAAATTAAAAGAGAAACTTAGTGCAAATTACATTTTCACTATATTTGATAATTTTCCCAGCACAAAGTAATAATGGTTTACTCAGTTCAGCCTTGTAACTTAATTTCCAACGGATTGGTTCACAGAGTCAACATGATGCACGTAATATTCCAAATGCGTTATTTGTTTATTTTTTACCAAATTCAAAATTTAAATTGTTTGTTTATCAAATTGGGTTTGTTTATTATTGTTTTGAAATATTTTATGCAAAATTTTTTGTTTATTATAAGCAACTGATTGAACATCGTCTACTACAAAAAACTTGAATGCACTTGGTTTACTTTGCTTATGGACGCGAGATTCAGAACATGACATAATTATGTAATTATGTTGTAATCACGATTGTGACACAATTCTTTTCGTTCATAATGTTACCCGTATTTGCGATAAATAACATAATATAACTGACCTAATTCAAATTTAATCGCTCGTTATAGTTAGAAAGAAGTAAATAAATACAAATGTGTACCTTACTTCACAGCGTTATCTGTTATCAATCCTAATTATATCACTAATAAATAATTAAGCGAGCGAAGCGAGCGTTTCCACTTGACTCTTATGGCACTTCGTTCTGTTTTTTTTTTTTTTTTTTTTTTTTTGTTTTTATGTCCGTCGATAGCGGTCGAACGGAAAGTCCGATCAACTTGAAATTTGGACCATCCACAAGCCTCGATGTGGATTGAAGGTGTATAGTTTTGAGGCAAAATCGTTCGAAAGTTACAAAGTTACACCATAGTTACTGCAAAATATTTTTCTGAAACAAAATGGCGGCAAAATGTGAGATAGCCAGATTTTTCTACAGATTTTTCCGGTCACGAATATGTTAATGTAATGGCGATTTGGTAAGTATTGGCAAAGTTACACGAAAGTTACTCGAAAACATTTTTCTAAAACGCAGTAACGGCAAAATGTGAGGTGGCCATCTTATAGTAAATTTTTGTCTGGTCACGAATATACTAATGTAAACGCGATCCGATACGTATAAGAGGCAGAAATTACATTTCTATTGCTGTCAATAAGTGTTAGTAACGGTGGCGGACCGTGTTGAAAACATGACCACGAAAATTCTTAGCAACGCACATTGCACTGCATACAACAATGTTGGAAAGTATAATAGCCATGGAAATAAGAACAATTTTAGCAAAGCGCATTCTTGAATTGTTGTTAATTGTTGTTCGTATTAGCGTTGAAAACTTTTCGCCAGAAAGTTCGTAGATATTGACGCGCTCGCTTATTACAAGATCACTGAAATAAAATATTAATACAATATTATAAACCTCGTTAATATCATTTTTATGCATTGATACCCTTTGAGATGCCTCTAATGCCTCTAATATGTATCAAATCGCGTTTACATTAGTATATTCTTGACCGGACAAAAATTTACTATAAGATAGCCACCTCACATTTGGCCGTCACTGCGTTTTAGAAAAATATGTTCAAGTAACTTTCGTGTAACTTTGCTAATACTTATCAGATCGCCATTACATTAACATATTCGTGACCGGAAAAATCTGTAGAAAAATCTGGCTATCTCACATTTTGCCGCCATTTTGTTTCAGAAAAATATTTTGCAGTAACTATGGTGTAACTTTGTAACTTGTCAAACGATTTTGCCTCAAAACTATACACCTTTAATCCACATCGAGGCTTGTAGATGGTCCAAATTTCAAGGTGATCGGACTTTCCGTTCGACCGCTATCGACGGACATAAAAAAAAAAAAAAACAAAAAAAAAAACAAACAAACAAACAAACAAAAAAACAGAACGAAGTGCCATAAGAGTCAAGTGGAAACGCTCGCTTCGCTCGCTTGATAATTGATAATTAGCATAGTTAATGACAAACTAATTAGCGATATACACCTGAGTACGATGTGAAAATATCACATATATATACATGTTTATTGTGGTACATAATAATGATGTTAATGAGACTTCACAAACGACCAATACGGCTCATTTATCGATTAAAAAATTATAGGCCACAATTAAATTGATTGAAACGTAATTAAAAGTGGTAGACTTTTGATGAACGTTATAATATGTTGTCAACTGGTTCATAATAAAGACGTTTTAATGAAATAGACTCATTTTTTTTATTTGTTTTCCAAGAATTAAATATGATTAAACTTATGTAAATTTGATTAAAATGTAATTTTATCGCAATTTAATTACTTTTTTGAAATTTTTAAAAATGTATTTGATAAAAATATAAACTTTTCGTGCATTAAAGTGAAAACATTTTGTAATTTGGCAATCAATTTCGATATAAAAAATAATTTAAATTTTAATTATGCGGTATTAAAATGCAAATTAAAGCAATTTTCCATCGTATTTTGGAGGTAGACTTTATATGTGCGTAATCAGCACATTTTTTAGAATATGTGAACACAAAAAACAAAACTCTTGCAATTAGTGGCGGATAAACCAGATTTTTGTCTTCGTTGCTTCTACGATATATTATATTTATATCATTTTTAAAGAATTTCTTAATTTCTGTGGGTTGTCCATTAATGATTGCTTCGTTTTTTTGTTTAGGGGCTAGACTTCTAGTGTGTGTGAAATTAAATGAATTAGGAAAATTACGGGACTTTTTTGAATTCATTTCTGTCGATGAAACCATACGGTGCATGAAATTTTCAAAATTTTATTTCGATTTTCTCCAACAAAAGTTTATATTTTTGCACCTCTCGCGATTTTATCTCAATGTGTTTTAATGGCTCAAAAATAGCTACATATTTATTGCGAATAAATGTCGACATGTATCTATTTACGGGAACGAACAGTTACTACACGAAATGCGTAAGATAATGGCACAAATGTTTTTTAAAAACTGTTTTATGAGAAATGCTGCTCAGACGCATTTAAGAATTGAGTAAGAGTTTTCTGCTCTTGGGGAGAATTCGATTTCATTTTTAGTAACTTGGAAACGGATAATATTGGTTCTAACGAAGAAAAAATGTAAAATACATTATTTGGAACGCACTTACAGTTTTAACTCTAAATGTTAACATTATTAGTAATTTATGTTATAAAAACTCAAATTAGGAATAATGTTTATATGTATCATCCTTGTTTACAGGACTGCTTCAGGGAAGAGATCGACTGGTCGTCAGCCAAGAAGATGAGGCGGGTAGCTGAGTCGCTGGCATAGTGGGCACTGTGTGGAGAGTTGACGGTGGGGGAGAGGAGCGCCGGGTGTTGCCATTGTGGTGCGGTTGGGGAACCCCCTTCAGCTGTAGGTACCAGTTGGTTGATGCACAAGCCTTCAGTAAGCGTACTAACGCAGTTGTAAGGGAGCTGGCTCATAGGGAGCAAACATAGGCTTTGGGGAACCGCTGCCCCTCTAGTCTCAAACCCACAGATCGGCAACTCTTGCTCCAGTGACCACTTCTACGCCTTGAACGCGTCACATCAAGCAAGAAGAGGTAAGTTCACTTGATATGCTCGTTCCACATTTACCTTGGGGATGCTGACGTCATAGACAAGTGAGACATTGGCCAATCAAATGTCAGTATTTGAAAAAGCTCCCCGCTGATTGGCTTGGACTCCCTCATTTCTGACGTCAGCATTATCAAGGTTCTTAATTAGATTAGGGATAGGGAGTAGGCTTGACATCCATACCTTGTTACACTTGCCTTGCTACCTAAAATCTCTCCACACATGCTTTTCTCTAAAAATGCATTTTATGTTTCTTTTATTTATAATTTCAATCCCCTCAGTGGCACTCTAGCTTACTCACTCTTCGGCCTTCGCTTACTATTCACTGTTTACTATCATTAATTACTATTTACTATACTGTTACACTATTGCTTCGCTTTGCTGTTGTATTATACGTATATTATATTTTTACACTTGACTTTAGATTTAAACTTTAGCTTTATGAACACAATAAATATATTTATTTAATGTACTATAAACTAATTGAAATTCCCTAATTGAAATTGAAGGTACATGGCGTGCGTATGGGACGCCTGGCATAGACCTGCAAACCTGAGGGTGCTTCCAAACGGGTTTGGTCATCAGTATAAAGTCTCGCCTTTAGGCACCGCTTAATTGTGGGTGATTAGTGACGTTCAAGAGTTGTTCGTTGCTTCTCATTGTTGAGGTACTCCACGGAGGACCAATACTTAAGGACCTGCACGCCTGTACCCACCGCGAGCCTGATGACTTGCCATTGCGATCCCTAGCCCTTGTGTTCACATAGCTATACCTTCGAGACGTCGAGACGTCGAGCGGCCTATAGGGTCATGTCTGGTGAGTAACATTCATTGACGACAGTATGCTATGTGTGTATATATATATTCATAGTTCCCACGTGACGTCACAGCGGCCATGATTGCGACACAATTGAGGAGGACCAATCCTAGAGCATTAGCAAATACCAAAAACCTTAATAGAAATAGCTTCGCTACGGTATTTGCAAATACTATTCAAATTCAATAAATAAGCCTAATTAAGAATTTAAAAAGTAAACATAATTAATAAAAAATAAAAAAATACCACTCATACAAATTTATTTTAAAAAGCAGGCTGAAATTTATAGAATGAAGAGTTTATATGTTCTACCACAACCGCCTTCAATTTTTCATCCATGGCAACGTCAAAGATGTGACGTACGTACAACCTACAAAACCACGTAATAATAGGGAATATGTGTCATCTTTTTTTAGCATTTTACTAGATTAGGATTAATTTCCTGAATACAAAAATATTTTATTTTGATGACATAGAATAACGTTTCATTTATAAAAACGAGCTGAAAGTTTCACACATATTTATGGCGGGAAAAACGGGGCATACGTCACTTTCCCTGTATCAGCAATCAACCAATCATAAACTGATAAATAAAATAATGCTTATTTGGAAATTATCATATCTAAAATCATATAAAATCTAATTAATGCCTAGTACGCCTAATAATTAATTTTGAAGCCCAATTTCTATAAAAACAATAATACCAAACCTATTTTCATAGAATATCAGAAAATAATGGGTGTTGTTATTCATATAAAGCAGACTTTACAACGGCTTGAGTACAAATTTTGACAAGGTTAGCTTGATGACCTTGAAAATTTGATTGTTTCGTCTAGGAAGCAGTGGCAAAGTCCAAGGAGGTTATATGCAAAGTCATTCATATAAGCAGTGATTTTGAAGGATTGTGACGTCACATACCGTTTTAAATTAAAATAATTGTGCGGGAAACAGATAATCACAATCTTTGAACATTTATAGAAGCAAAATGAGTTAATTTTAAAACTTTTAAATTAGGTTTCTGATGTCTTCAGATGAATAACAATATATTCCACGTACTTTCAGAGCTGTAGAAAATTCATGCACATTCCCTATTAAAGCTTGACTTTGAAATAAACAACAATAACTACTTCTGCTACTTTAAGATTCTAATCAACACAGTTTTCTGTTTACAATTAAATGTCAATTCAACCAAACAAATATTATAAATTATGAGTTATACCTAAATTTGTTAACAAGATGCAGGATTTGAGATGGTTCAGTTATGAATCACAACTTATTAATTTGGACAAAACAATTGTAAATTTAAAGTAAGTAGCAGGTCATATCAAGCTGATTTGTTGTTTTTCATTAGTTAATTTAATTAGTATTACAAATTAAACAATAGAGTTAATTATTGCCAGCAATAAATTATAGCACTTAAGATTTTTAAATAAAAATACTGATGGATAGTGTTACGTAAAATCGAAGACAGAATTAAGTAGAACGACAAAATAAAAACTCAATTATAAATTGGTTTTGTACCACTATACATAATGATAATAATAATGCTTATTAAATATACTAATACTCTTTGATAATATCACTTAAAATCAAAAACACAATTTTCGAACATAACTTAATTTATAATAATTAATAATATGTATAACAAATATATAAATATTTATAAAAGAACAGAAGAACAATTAAAAAAAAAATATACCAGACAGCCGTTGTTTCTTTGTTATGCAATCATTTCAATGGGTGAATATCGATGATAACATATTTCTCAATAGCTCTTGACTAGATGGACAGGTTTTGCATCTGAACGATATTTTCATACGCGAATAACGAAGGAAATGATTGATTTTTGAAACTTAGATCATGAAAAAATTGCTAAAGGCTATAATTCTATAATTTTCTGACCATGATTCAATTTCTGCTAAAAGAAAAAAAAAATGCAGATGGTAAGTTTTCCAGCAACAGGACTTCATTTTCATGATCTTTATATTAATTTTCTTTTTTTTCCCCTTTTTTCCATTGATATCTAATATTTGCATTGCCAATAACTAACTCATATATATATGTGAACCACATTACTGATGAATACAAAAAAGTTAAGTTACACAATATTTATAATGCTTATTCAGCAAATCAAACAATTAAATATAATCGGGAACACTTAATAGTCCTACATTTCATTGTGCTATGGACATGAATGCAATAGAGCACTAACGATGCATTTGTATTACTTTTTCAGATTGGTATGTGATTGGAAAAGAAAAAACTCAGATCGTCGTCCCTAATGAAAGTTTATCTTAGTATCGTTTATTGCTTGCTGAGCATAGTGCTCTTCTATTATGCAGGCTGGAAGGAATAGCCTGAGTGATGTGGTTAGGTAGGGGCGATTATCATACAGCTCTCCATTGAATACAGGCTGGACAGAATAGCCTGAGTGATGTGGCTAGGTAGGGGCGATGAGCATACAGCTCTCCATTGGATACAGGCTGGACAGAATAGCCTGAGTGATGTGGCTAGGTAGGGGCGATGGGCATACAGCTCTCCATTGAATACAGGCTGGACAGAATAGCCAGAGTGATGTGGTTAGGTAGGGGCGATGAGCATACAGCTCTGCATTGAATACAGGTGGACAGAATAGCCTGAGTGATGTGGTTAGGTAGGGGCGATGATCATACAGCTCTCCATTGAATACAGGCTGGACAGAATAGCCTGAGTGATGTGGTTAGGTAGGGGCGATGAGCATACAGCTCTGCATTGAATACAGGCTGGACAGAATAGCCTGAGTGATGTGGCTAGGTAGGGGCGATGAGCATACAGCTCTATATTGGATACAGGCTGGACAGAATAGCCTGAGTGATGTGGCTAGGTAGGGGCGATGAGCATACAGCTCGGGATTGAATACAGGCTGGACAGAATAGCATGAGTGATGTGGCTAGGTAGGGGCGATTAGCATACAGCTCTGCATTTAATACAGGCTGGACAGAATAGCCTGAGTGATGTGGCTAGGTAGGGGCGATGAGCATACGGCTCTCCATTGAATACAGGCTGGAGAGAATAGCCTGAGTGATGTGGTTAGGTAGGGCCGATGAGCATAAAGCTCTGCATTGAATACAGGCTGGACAGAATAGCCTGAGTGATGTGGCTAGGTAGGGGCGATGAGCATACAGCTCTTCTTTGAATACAGGCTGGAAAGAATAGCCTGAGTGATGTGGTTAGGTAGGGCCGATGAGCATACAGCTCTGCATTGAATACAGGCTGGACAGAATAGCCTGAGTGATGTGGTTAGGTAGGGGCGATAAGCATACAGCTCTACTTTGAATACAGGCTGGACAGAATAGCCTGAGTGATGTGGTTAGGTAGGTGCGATGAGCAAACAGCTCTACTTTGAGTACAGGCTGGACAGAATAGCCTGAGTGATGTGGTTAGGTAGGGCTGATGAGCATACAGCTCTGCATTGAGTACAGGATGGACAGAATAGCCTGAGTGATGTGGTTAGGTAGGGGCGATGAGCATACAGCTCTCCATTGAATACAGGCTGGACAGAATAGCCTGAGTGATGTGGCTAGGTAGGGGCGATGAGCATTCAGCTCTCCATTGAATACAGGCTGGACAGAATAGCCTGAGTGATGTGGTTAGGTAGGGGCGATGAGCATACAGCTCTACTTTGAATACAGGCTGGACAGAATACCCTGAGTGATGTGGTTAGGTAGGGGCGATGAGCAAACAGCTCTTCTTTGAGTTCAGGCTGGACAGAATAGCCTGAGTGATGTGGTTAGGTAGGGCCGATGAGCATACAGCTCTTCTTTGAGTACAGGCTGGACAGAATAGCCTGAGTGATGTGGTTAGGTAGGGCCGATGAGCATACAGCTCTGCATTGAATACAGGCTGCACAGAATAGCCTGAGTGATGTGGTTAGGTAGGGCCGATGAGCATACAGCTCTTCTTTGAGTACAGGCTGGACAGAATAGCCTGAGTGATGTGGTTAGGTAGGGCCGATGAGCATACAGCTCTTCTTTGAGTACAGGCTGGACAGAATAGCCTGAGTGATGTGGTTAGGTAGGGCCGATGAGTATACAGCTCTTCTTTGAGTACAGGCTGGACAGAATAGCCTGAGTGATGTGGTTAGGTAGGGCCGATGAGCATACAGCTCTTCTTTGAGTACAGGCTGGACAGAATAGCCTGAGTGATGTGGTTAGGTAGGGCCGATGAGCATACAGCTCTGCATTGAATACAGGCTGCACAGAATAGCCTGAGTGATCTGGTTAGGTAGGCACGTTCCTTTCTTAGCATATGAAGCCATACGTCGATGATGCTGTAATTCATGGTGCTCATCATGGGACGGGGCTGTACTTTACGTCATGGTGCTCAACGTGGGACGAAGCTGTACTACATCGTGCTCAACGTTGGACGAAGCTGTACTACATCGTGCTCAACGTTGGACGAAGCTGTACTTACGTCTTGGTGCTCAACGTGGGACGAAGCTGTACCTTAAGTCAGGGTGCATGAGTAGAGAATGGTAAATATATTGCCATCCTAAGTCGTTACACGTAAAGTAAGCAAAATAATAAAATGTTTCAGTTTAAAGATTACTCTAGCATGTACCTAGCTAATCGAAATATAATCCCATTAGTCAGTAATTAAGTTAGTCTCACCTAACTTTATACTTTTTTTTTCTCCTGTGCAGAGTTGGCCTCTTCAGCCATTCTTCTTTCTTGCTATCCAATATAAGGCTGCCTCCTTCTCTGTCCTGCTCATTGAGTCGGGCAGGGAGTCAATGTCCTTCTTGAGGGATATTATATTATACTGTTATATTGATAGTGTTTTGTTCTTTCTAGAATTGTCGACGTTTTGTTGTTTGATGAAGTGTGTTTGCTTTTGAAGCGAGAAGCTTCAAATTTCATTTTTGTGTTTTATGCTGTTGGTGGCGGATCCTAAGCGTATTATGCCACCAAACTGTCTTTGTTTCGTATCCCGTTTAGGCATGTGTTGGGAACTTTGTTTGTCTTATCGATCACCTAACATTGTTTCGGATAGCGTTTGCAAGAGATATATAAAGCAACATGAACCTATTTAGATGATTTATTAATTTTAGATGATTTGTAAACTATTCATACACTATCATCGATTTACATCACTGTACAATTTCAAACAATTTAATATAACTAATAACATTGAAAAAACATTCTCTAAAATTCTTGTAACGCATGTTTCATTTTATTGCAGCAGAAATGTGAGCACCTCACTTAAATTGTGATCAACGGTCGAGGAAGCTGCACTACGTGGTGCTCAACGTACGACGAGGTTGCACTACGTGGTGCTCAACGTACGACGAGGCTGCACTACGTGGTGCTCAACGTACGACGAGGCTGCACTACGTGGTGCTCAACGTACGACGAGGCTGCACTACGTGGTGCTCAACGTACGACGAGGCTGCACTACGTGGTGCTCAACTTACGACGAGGCTGCACTACGTGGTGCTCAACTTACGACGAGGCTGCACTACGTGGTGCTCAACGAACGACGAGGCTGCACTACGTGGTGCTCAACGTACGACGAGGCTGCACTACGTGGTGCTCAACGTACGACGAGGCTGCACTACGTGGTGCTCAACTTACGACGAGGCTGCACTACGTGGTGCTCAACGTACGACGAGGCTGCACTACGTGGTGCTCAACGTACGACGAGGCTGCACTACGCATGGTGCTCAACGTACGACGAAGCTACTCTACGTGGTGCTCAACTTACGACGAGGCTGCACTACGTGGTGCTCAACGTACGACGAAGCTGCACTACGTGGTGCTCAACGTACGACGAAGCTACACTACGGGGTGCTCAACGTACGACGAGGCTGCACTACGTGGTACTCAACTTACGACGAGGCCAGTGGCGGCCCGACCATACAAATTTGGGGCCATGGCCCCGCGAGCGTTAAGGGGTGGGTGGGTGGTTGGGTGGGTAGGTGGGTAGGTAGATATAGTTGGTCGAAACCATAAATTAAAAAGGTAATTGTTAAACAAAATGAGTTGTAAAGAATATGATAATGCGTATCTACAGAATACTAATACAGAAACACTTCTAATACAACAACTTGACGTAAAATAGAGTACAAAATCATATTTCCTTAAAAGCCAAAACGATTTACGAACAAAACATTCTAATTGCACGCTTAAAAGAAAATAGAGGGCCGTGCCTGTAGCGAGCGTCCTATTACTGTCCACCCCTAATGGACTACCCTAATGATACTATCTTGTGAATCAGACATTAAGATCGACATCGACGCTGCAATTGATGAGTTCGCTTCCAGGTCTACACTGCTCTCCAAAATTCTGCTGTTTAAATAAGTGTCAAAATCATAAGTGCTCCTTCTGTTTGGCCAACTTGTATACTTTGCCATATTTATGAAAATAACAGAGTTTTCATGAGTGAACTTTTAACCTGCGTTTAACACTATACGAAATATAGACCTGCACCAACATGAAAGAAATATTATCATAAGCGTAGTGCCATTATGTTTATAAAATACCATTAACTTTTTTTCATAATCAGGTAAAATCAGATTCAAGTTTAGCAATGTCATTTGTAAATATTAAACAATAAACATATTAATTTTGTTACGCCGATAACTTAAGTTTCGATTTTTAAAGGTGTGTATAAAACGTGAAATAACCACCTCTGGTGGCCGTGGCATCGCCCCACAACCCTCCTGACTTCGAATCTTCACCCCATCCCATTACGCCATTATGAATACTGTCTAGAATACCTAAATGCGTATACTGATAAAATCCAGTTATCTTGTTTTAAATCCCATATTAATTGTCTACAATGAATGAATAGTCAATATTACATAACACGAATAAAATTAATCATTTAGAATTTAAATATTACCATGTATATTGGTGAAGTCAGTAATCGTATTTGGCGCTTGCTTACTGTCGGCTCACCAACGTTTCAATTATAATTATGTTTTCAATAACACATTTGTGTTAATTAACAACACAATTTTATTGGAACAGTTCTTTTCTTTTTATTTAATTCTGAACTAATAACGTGTTATGAACATGTTCCACCCCTCCCTCTTAATCCTATTCAATTTCAAAGAATCAAAAATATGAAATTATTTAAGAGCCATGCATCTATGCATGACGCTTACAACGGAAGAAAACCTGAAAAGCAAACACGAGTTACACATTTCCAGACTGCCTCTACTCCTCCACAAACGCTTAAATCCACATTAAAAAAACTCTTTAAAAAATGTTCGCCTGCGGCGCTGTTGTGGGGGGCATCCCCCCCATTCATTCGCACCCGAAGTCGATTTCCACGCCGTCGGTGGTGGGTGGTATATGCTACGAATTTGGCCCCGGGCTTATCAAGGGGGTCGGGCCGCCACTGGACGAGGCTGCACTACGTGGTGCTTAACGTACGACGAGGCTGCACTACGTGGTGCTCAACGAGCAACGAAACTCAACCCTATACCTGGAGAGGGGTAAGGATTTATTTTGAAATCTTTATTTGGAAGTGCAATTTCATTCCATTCCTTCAAATGGATAATAATAGTAAATCTAATTTATTAATTTGATAGTTATACTTGAAGTCTCCTTGAATATTGCCAGCAAGAGGCATAATAACTTTTTTATGGTATGAAATTAAGCATAACAAAAAATATATACTTTTTTAGTGTATTCTCAAGTTGGTAGCATTCTTGTACGTGCTAACCTTTGATTGACCACCCCACTCTACGAGAGTTGAAATCCCGCCTACAAAGATATTTTCTAATGTTCCTTCATCTTCACCTAATTAACATCTTAAATGGCAAAATATAACTGCATGTGAGCTATGTTATCATAACATGCAAGCGCTTATTGTTTTTGTTGTGGATGATGGTTCAAAAGCTGGATGGTGTATGCAAATATCAAGTTTATTTTACGCTTGAGTTAGAGTTTTTTTTCTAGTATTATGATTCTTTTGGCCAAACGCAAAACAATAATTTATTTCTTTCAGAATCGCTGTATGGTTGGAAGAGAAGTTCTACTCATCCGTCGATGAAAACGTTTACAGAACATATATCTCTGCTGTCAAGTGTCAACAGGGTGGAACGAATCATACCTAGATAGGTCAAATACCTGATTCAGGCACTGCGTGCTTAGGAGTTTCTCCTCTGAATCATGGACAGTCAATAACTCTTGGTTTAGTTATAATACCGGTACACTATGATAAACACAAGCCCACACTGATCTACAACTTGGATTACTTATCTTAATTTGCGTTATTTTTCGGAGTCTCTTACTCCTTCCTCAAGCATTGTCCCTGTCTGACTGGCGCCGGTTGGGCAAAGACAGTGCTTGTGAAAGGTGTTGGTGACCTCGAAATATCTTGCTTAGTAAGTGATCTAGATGTCCAGTATGTGCTTGTATTTAAAGTGATAGATTAATTTTAACTGAATTGGTTCATTTTGTATCGATAACTTCTTTGTAAAAGGTGTAGACTAGAGTGTACCAAAACTTTTCAATAGTTACATAAACGTTTCCCTATAAAAGCTTCAATTGACTAATTCTCAAAGGAGGCATTGTGGCGTTTCAGTTTAATTATTTGCTTCTGTCTGTTATTCTTGTAGCTGTAATGCTATCGCGTTGATATTGCGTGTGTACACAGCACAATGCTATCGTAGTAGCAGTATAGAATAGTTGTGTATGGTATTATTAGCTGCATGTAGTGATTTGTTTTGTAGTGGTGGTGGTAGTGCATAGTAATGTGCTCAGTACACGTACTAGATAAATATACGTGGTAATCTCTAAACACAACATACGTTGGTTTTAGTTGACCGTTAGTCGATACTTGAAGTGAAAGAAGTGAAACGTCATAGAATATAAAAATTACCCTCAGCTAGTTGATCTTGTGGTTTTGGCCCAGCTGCAAGATACACTTGCTCCAGGTAAATATATTACACACTAGTCCACTCCTTCAGTAAATAAAACAATAATTCTGCACTGTAAACAATGTAACTGGCTTAAGGGTTCCCGCGTGTCGTAACAGCGGCCTTGATTCGGATATAATGGATTTAGGCACAGCCTAAAACATTGTAGGGTATTATTTGATAATTAACTATAAGTAATCTCATGTATTAAAAAAAAGTAAAATCAATATTAAAGTATCTCAGGTTGTTTGTGGTGTACACATGTAGATACAAACTAGCTACGAATTGTCGTAAAGATGGCCGCTAAGCGCACACTGTGACGTACGTACAACCTATGGATATATGGTTGAAGAATTTCCTGCGTGACAAAATCAGAGCTATCGGCTAAGTAGGTATTGATCAACGTAAAAACAAATGTATTGTAATTCATATTGATTGTAATATGTGGCCACTGAATAAATTGAATTGAATTGAATTGAATATATTGATTGATACCTATTTAATTTATTGTTGGTGTTTTTCACTTAGATTGTAGATAATACATCAATAAAATTCAAATACATTACGAAGGTTGTCTATACTTCATGTCCTCTGTGTATCTACTTTCATCTTCCCATTATTTCTTTTAAGTGAAATCAATAACAACATTTTTTTGTTTGAGCTGAATGATGTATTTATTTGTTTTGAATAAATTTACACTTGTTCTTAACATTATTAAAAACATGAACCTATTCATATTCATAACTTTGGTTTGTGAGTTACGGTCGTGACACAAACCACAAACGTTACGTTCATTTACGCCGTTTTTAAAGTGCACAATGTTTTTGTAGTCGACTGTACCGACGTTAGCGAAAAGAACAGACTGTACACAATGTGCAGGCATTCAGGTTAGTTGTAGAGAGGTGCGTTCACAATGTGCTAGATGACTCCAGGTTTGAAAACCCTCCGGGAAAAATACTCTTGGAGGTATAATGCTAAAAGAATAACTATGAACGAATTCAAAACAATTAATTATTAATTAATTTAATGTTACTTCTGGTGTGTGGAAGAAATTTACTGTGCAACTGTGTAAATAAAGAGCTTTATTTTTAACTGGGTTAATACCTTGGTAAAAAATCTGGAGTAGACCATTTTGACTTGCTAATACTACCGTAAATGTCACACCAGTCACCAGTAACAAATGTTGTTATAAAAAAACCTGACCAAAACTCGTTAAAACGCTCCTATCTCACTATGGGAGACCGTATGACAGCAGCGCTGTGAGCGTTCCTGTTCACACTATGGGAGACCGTATGACAGCAGCGCTGTGAGCGTTCCTGTTCACACAAATGTCAGTATGCCCCTCATTTGATGCATGCAATTATGATGTCTTATGATGTCGTGTAAATACAGATGGCTGTGGGACGGCTTAACCTTACCCGCGCTCGAAGACTGTGGTAGACTGTGTTATTCCATCACTTATTTTTTGGATTCGTCAGCTCTTCAGCTGAGTTTTATTTTAATTACATAACACTCATTAAGATTTAAGATTTAAGTGCCTAAGTAAGTCAATAATAAAAATTACTGTGTAAATTATATACTAGGCATATAAGATTTGGAGCACTTAACTGAAGCTGGGCTAGATATAATAGGCAAACTGAACGTCATCGCTCACAGCGCACTCTACCTGTCATACGGTCTCTCATAAGAATGAAAACAATTTCTGGGGGTGTGCGCCCCGGATCCGCATTGGGTGGGGGGGGGGGGCTCCCCAGACCGACCCTCCATTGTACATTTCCCAATCATACCTGGGTGATTTTTATACCCTAGTTTCGGCCCTGTATGCATGCGTATTAAGTTCTACATGAAAGCTTAACAAACAATAAATTTAATACATATGATATGTTCCTAGTAATTTATCTGAACAGGTATTATATAAGATAAACGCATGAATTTAAAATGAGAATATATTCATGTTATTTACTCATTGCGATTATCCCAATGTGCAGTTTTTCATCAGCGCGATAAGAACACACAAGTCGCACAGAAAATGCATTTCGAGATTATACTTGTTTCCCGCCCCGTCGTGTTGACTCACGCATCAAATACAGACTATGTACACAACATACTTTTATCAGCGTGTTCTCCTGCCGTATACACAAACAGACTGTCTAGTATTTACCCAAATGCAAGCATATCTTTTCGTAAAATGGTCCTACTGAAAAATGTTAAATTCATGCCAAAAACTTTTGAGGGAGCTTTAATTTCGCGACACTTTTACAGTACAGTTACTTACGTTACTTATTTGTTCGGTTACTTTGTTACTTTTGTGCAATGCTTATGAGTGTATCAAGGGATTAGATAACAATAAATAAAATAACACAATATTATTGTCCTGTGGATTGTATAAAATAGGCGTTCTAGGTCAAACTTAGCATACAGAATAGTTTGTCAAATTTCGGTATATGTGAAAGTGCTTTGGATCTATTGATAGTTTTTACAATTCCGACTACGGTATTGATTCTTCCAACAATCACCAAAAGAGGCGGCTCGGCTGTAAGACACGTTATTCTAATTCGGGAGGTCGTCGGTTCGATACCAGCAATTTTCACTTTGGGGTTTTACAGGTTTTCCTCAGTCACAAGGCGAAGTGACGGTCTCAGACTGAGTTTATTAAGGAACTTCAAAATTCCTATACCTTCTTGCAATTGTGCCGTCCCATTGAATAAGACAGAAGACTTGTAGTATGACTTGTGTTTCTAGTTTATTGTTGTTTTGTTTTTAGTCAGTTACTACCTACGTTCTTATAAAATAATACTGATATAGAAGGCACCTACTTGAGAGTAAGATCTTCACTGGGGGTCGGTGTTGTTATATAATATACTAACGTATTCATTTATTAATCAATAAAGTACATAATTTCAATTTCATGTCAGCGTTCGGATATTCTGTATCAACTATTCAAACACCCTAACCGTTACCCCTCTCCCCCCCCCCCCCCCCCAACCAAGTAAAATTGATTGACTTAATAATGAATTGATTGATCGACGTACTCGACAGCTCAGGTACGACGTCTGCCGAATCAGATTTTTGTTTACATTATTTATTTTATTATTTTATTTTTTTACATTACACATCGCGGGGGTAAGGGGGAAGGGGCAAGTGGGAGGAGGATCTTAAAGGGAGAAATGTCACAGGGTCTCTTTTTATCGCCTCTTACGACTGGCAGAGTCACCCTTGGCCTATTCTACCCAGACGAGTCAATCAAAAGCAGATTATAGAGTGTAGGTATATAGGCCTAACATGGGTACGTTCCGAAACTAGCTGAATATGCCATTTCCGTGCTGAGGCCGTTCCGTAACCTCCTGAATATCATAGGCTGGGCGTTCCGTAACTTCCTGCGCCAGCATATTCAGCATCATGAAAACGCCAGCCGGTTCGAGCGAGGGCATCTGCCAGCATTCACAAATCATGGCGGCGTTTTCAAAATGCAATAATTTAAAAGCTCGTCAAATTGTCAGGAATTTTATAATTTGACCGTTATTTATACCACGCGTTGTAGGATTTAATTATCTTTCATGGCGTGTTTGTTATTATTGGGAAACGATTAGTATATTGTTTTTTTTTTAAATTTCATTACAAATTTTTAGCGAGCATTTCCTCCATCTTTTTGCTTATGGGCGTTCCGAAACACTTGACAAAATGTGACACTGGTATGTGCTAGCTGATGCTGCAACCCCATCATTTTCAGGAGGTTTCGGAATGTACCCTATATAGTTATAGTCGTGAGATCTAACTTTTAAAAAAATGGGTAAGAAATGTTTGGCGAGCCCAGGCCCTCAAAACCGCTCCTGTCGATGCATGTCTGCTCGTGATAACAAACAGTGTGGGGACTCTTTGTAGTCTGCAGGCGAAACTGCAACAAGTTATCCATTAGCTGCTGCCGAGCCCCTGTTGGCATCCTGTCAACTTTGTTTGTTGAACAACTCTAAACTATTTATAATGCGTCTTGGAGTATTTGCTCGCTAGCCCTCTAGATAAGCTTATCACCAAATTTCAAGTTCAACACATCTGTTACAGGCGTGAATTTACCGGGTGAATTGGCGGGGCTTAAAGTTCGCTTTACTATATGCATATTGGAAGATTGTGTAGTATATAGTTAGTAATATAGTCTAACCCAGGCGCGTAGGAACTCTAAATCGAGTGGGGGGGGAAGAATTGTGAGCGCGAAGCGCGAACAACCCGCGGGGTCTGGGGCGGTGGTGGGGGTGGTGCCTAACACGCTAAATTGGGTGGGTCACAGGAAAAAGTGGAGGGGGGGGGAATCTCCCCCCATTCCCCCCCCCCTTCCTACGCGCCTGGTATAACCCCCAACATAACTAGTCTCATACCAACCTCAGATTCACATACTCTGCATCCCCTTTCATACACGCTGTTTAGTGAATATCAACAGATTCCTGGTAATCTATCGGCGGTCTTCCGCTTAGTAGAGTGCACAAGTTTCATGAGTAACACCTGCTGTGTTAGGAATGTACAGGTATTCAACCAAAGGTAGTAAATTAACACTAATTAACCTGTTTCAAGTAGATGGAGCATAGAGTATAGCCTGCCTATTTCACATAATTGTGGCCAACAAACAAAGCAACCAACCAACCAATCAATCTATCAATCAATCAGTCGATCAATCAGTCAGTCAGTCAGTCAGTCAGTCAGTCAGTCAGTCAGTCAGTCAGTCAGTCAGTCAGTCAGTCAGTCAGTCAGTCAGTCAGTCAGTCAGTCAGTCAGTCAGTCAGTCAGTCAGTCAGTCAGTCAGTCAGTCAGTCAGTCAGTCAGTCAGTCAGTCAGTCAGTCAGTCGGTCAGTCAGTCAGTCAGTCAGTCAGTCAGTCAGTCAGTCAGACAATCAGTCAGTCAGTCAATCAATCAATCAATCAATCAATCAATCAATCGGTTGTGTGTGTGTGTGTGTGTGTGTGTGTGAAATACATTACTGGGAAACTTCAAAGATTTGTTTATGTTTTATGCTTTCACGATGAAATAAATGCAACTATCGTATTTCATATCAATATTTATAGTGGCGAGCTCTATTTTGGCTATGAGGTCCAGGAATTACACCATTTTTACTTGTTTTCTTATCTGACGCGTTGGAAGTGTTTTAGATACCAAGAATCTCTCCCCTCCCTTCCCTCCTATACCTCCGGTTTTCACAACGACGTTGTTTCTACGCCTTAAACGGCGATTTTATTTAGGTGGGGTATATTTAATTGCCAAAAGCCAAACTTCTTTGGACTTTTCAAAGTAGGCCTATACCACGGGTTGGGCTAACAAACTCGATGGTAAATCAGAGATTTTGAAGACGGGGGTTTCAGATTTGACTTGAACAGTCTGTCTGATACTACTTGCCAACGTACAACACGGCATTGCTGCGCTCTATCGTAGACTTCGGGCACCGCCTACCGCTACGGAGGGCAGGGCCCGAAGTCCACGACAGAGTGCGTTACATAGCAAGGCCTTCAAATCCCCTGGCGGAGTCTAGTCGGACTGCTAGTGGCGAACATTGTGTTTTCACAAGAAAGTCCGTGTGCCTTGCCGTGCCTTGCCCAACGTCTTTCTAACTGCAAGTATACATTTGTGATTTACTTGGTTGTCTACTCGTGTAAAAATAATTATGACACCATATTATGGATAGTAAACTACAATTTCTGATTTGTGGTGACTTCTATTTCAAGTGACGAAAATACTGCTCGTAGAAGTAGAGTGACGTCAAGCACTCAATGACGGTAAGTCAAGCATGTTTGTGATTTAGGGCTAGACTTCAATAATACGAATTTCAACTATCTCTGGGAAAAATACATAAATAATACACTCGCCAGGAGATATTTAAAACTAAATACGAGTTATTTTGTTCATTTTTTGGCGATACGAGCTCTATTTTCGGTAGGCTTAATGGGGACGAGCTTTTGTGTATAGAGGCAGAGTTTATTTTTACGAGAAGATTTGCTTATCATGTTAGTCATTCAGTTGGTAAGCTTTACGCGTTTAAAACAACCCTCCTTTCAAAATGTATGAGAACCTTGAACATTAAATTGCAAGTTGTTTCAGTTTTTTGTTATCCGCTACGAGCCGCCATTTTAGTTTTTTACTGGGTGGGGTCAACCTCCAAAATGAAGCCTAAACAGAGTTTAGTGTTAGCGAAAGATCTAATTATTGTTAATCAGTAATTGTTTATTATTCAAATCTCATAAGACAGGGAATTATATTGCGAGTTTTTATTAGTTCCATGTATGGCACGATTAGCCATCTTGTTTTTGTACGTTTCATTTAGATTAAAAAGCCTATCAGTTTTGACAGAGTTTCATTATGAAAGTATTATGATATTATGAACCGATATACTACGTGAATCAATTCATGTTTCGTTGGCGTTAGGTTGGTATTGAGTCATACTAGTAGCAAACTCAATGCTAGTAGCCTTGAGACATTCCTTCCAAACTGTTCCATGAATTTACAAGTCATGGTATGTTTCTTTCGTATAATGAAAATATATTTGGAATATCAGTGTGGTGCAGTGTTTTCACTAACTTCTCATTAAATCGTCCAATACTATACATTCACGCTAAGCCATCACTAGATTCAAGTGTCATTGACTTGACAAGCCCCATTCATAGAAAAGGTATTCCTTGCGAACAGGTGATCGGCTGTTCTACTCACTATTTTTGTGTATTCCTTTGCGAGATTCATTGTGTACGTAGTACATACACATGATTTGATCATTTATCTGTAGGTTCCAATTTTTTTATTTTTTTTTTTTTACAAATTTTATGTATTTTGACAGTTAATTTTAATTTTCAAAATACATTGTTTTGACATGTAAATCACGTTAAATATGGCAATATGGCGTACGTAAGTATATACATGAAAACACATGATGGTCCCCCCCAAGGTCACTCGTTTACTCACATGATCACATTAAAAACAATTCATCCCTCGTAGAGGCCGCGGTCGATTAGGAGGTGGTGTCTGCACTCCAGGTTCGAATCCTGTCGCAGATATGAAAGACGTGATTACATCTATATGTATACCATTCTTTGTTTAAATTATAGGATTGTTACCGAAATACGAGATGCAAAAATATAATCATAACATTTAATTGAATGAAATATGTTGTTAAAATCTATAATTATAAATGTTTTATATTCATTTATAGTTCATATATACCTGTACAAGTGTCTTGGTTTGCGCGCTATTGCCCCCCCCCCCCCCACTCAACACACAAACAACCACTCGAAGAATGTGACGTCATGCATGCCAGGTCACGTGTGGGCTACTACTTTACCGACCTTGCCGCGTGCGATATATCGTTGCATATACGACCAATCAGAACGCTTGTAATCAACTCCCGCGCAAACAGCTGTTCTTACCTCTGCTACATAGATTTAGTCGCACATAGATTCTCAGCGTTATCGGATGTCCAGTGCACAATATTGTTACAATTGTGATTTATTGTTCGTTTAAATGGTACACCCATAGTTATTAGTTATTGCACATCTTGTTAATAACTACAAGTAATAGTAATAATAAAGTAGTGATAGTGGGATAAGTTTTACTTCCAAGTGACTTTTCCTACAAACTTGAAAGGTGTTGAACTTCATTGAGTCATGCAGTTATTCGTTGATGGTAAGCTTGATTATCACATTAATTTAAAACAAGTGTAGTACGATTTAGTATTAATAATACTAGCCGAAATTCGCGAATTGTTGGTCGAGGGGAAATTTTAACATATTACTCATATTGGCGCTTTTTTAGCGTCCTCCAGCAGCCATTATGGTTTTTATGGTATTTTTGATTCCGGCATTTCGTGTTTTTACGCTTTTAAATAATTACCTAATTAGATCGCTTAAATGTCCCTATTATTCAACTAAATCGTATTCCGTTCATAATGTTCTTTATTTGATACAACTTCGTGAAAGTTAATTATTATTTTGTGTCTTAATATACGAGAATATTCCTACTTACGAAATATTCCTTATGAAACTCAGTACGTCAAACAGTCATTGACGGTAAGCCTGAAAATCACAATAATTTAAAAAAGTGTTTAGAGCATTATTGAATATTAATATTACTAGCCTTTATTCGCGAATTGTTAGCTGAGTGGGAATAACTGAAATTGGCTCGTTTTTGGGCGTCCTCAAGCAGCCATTTCTTTTGTATTGTATGTTCTATTTCTTCATTTTATTTAAATAGTTTTTAGATCGTAATCAGCTCATAAGTTTCTTTGTTTGATATAACAAAATGAAACTTAATGTATTTATTTGCCAAAGATACATTTCAAATTATTTACTCCAATTTCAATGTAATGATTCATGTAGATAACGTATTGTTGTCGGTCAGCTATTGTGTGTTAGTGTTACTAGCGGGGTAAACACACACAAGCACTCATTGCTGTGGGTACATAACAAGGAACTGAAGGCGCTTCATATCTTGGCCACCTCATTCACGGCTGAATATGTCCACACGTCATTACGCACATAACTCCCGATCGTCCTATATTGATAGGGTTTATAATAAATGTTGGAAATCTAACAGACTAAGTAACTATGACTAGTGACGTACGCAGGAATATATCTCGGGGGGGGGGGGGTGACGAAGTCTTCCACGTGAAACAAGAGGTTGGGGGGGGGGGCTCATTCTGCGCCACATGGTGATTTTTTTATAAATACTCATTTTTCGCATGGTTTTAATTGTTTTAGACTTTAGAGGAAGTTTAGGTGATTTTCTGAAAAGGATAATTTAACTAGATGATTGACAGACAAAGCCATCGAATTTATTGCACGGATAGTATAAATTTGAAGTAAGAAATTAAAAGTTTGAAGTAAGTTGGCATTGTAGTATAACTAATAATTATTTTTATTTCCTTCTACAAGTTACATTGACAAATTTGATGCAACAAATGTTGCCATTAGTTCTTGCGTGAAGCTACATATTTTGCAAAACGTAAGTAACTAAAGCTGCGATTTGGGGAGAAGGGGCTCCAGCCCACCCTGAGCTCCCCCCACCCCCTCGGATACGCTACTTACCATGACACCTAGTGTTGGGCTATATACTGACATTTTTTTGGTAACGACTCATTTCATTTAATAATGTATTATATTCCATACAATAATATGATTTTTAAGAATACATCTTTCGACGATTCAGTAATATTTATTAAATCCGCGCAAAATATTCCAAGAATATGTTGGCATGGATTAGTGTGTAACTTTAGCGTTCTTCTGTTACAGCAAGTCACTAAGCGCAGGTTGGGCTGTCAGACAATCGAGCCCCATGACACGAGACCTCCGAGTTCCAGCCTTCCAGTAACCACAGACTAGAAGAGAGGTAAATATATTTATTTTTATTTATTTATTTATTTATTTATTTATTTATTTATTTATTTATTTATTTATTTATTTATTTATTTATTTATTTATTTATTTATTTATTTATTTATTTATTTATTTATTTATTTATTTATTTATTTATTTATTTATTTATTTATTTATTTATTTATTTATTTATTTATTTATTTATTTATTTATTTATTTATTTATTTATTTATTTATTTATTTATTTATTTATTTATTTATTTATTTATTTATTTATTTATTTATTTATTTATTTATTTATTTATTTATTTATTTATTTATTTATTTATTTATTTATTTATTTATTTATTTATTTATTTATTTATTTATTTATTTATTTATTTATTTATTTATTTATTTATTTATTTATTTATTTATTTATTTATTTATTTATTTATTTATTTATTTATTTATTTATTTATTTATTTATTTATTTATTTATTTATTTATTTATTTATTTATTTATTTATTTATTTATTTATTTATTTATTTATTTATTTATTTATTTATTTATTTATTTATTTATTTATTTATTTATTTATTTATTTATTTATTTATTTATTTATTTATTTATTTATTTATTTATTTATTTATTTATTTATTTATTTATTTATTTATTTATTTATTTATTTATTTATTTATTTATTTATTTATTTATTTATTTATTTATTTATTTATTTATTTATTTATTTATTTATTTATTTATTCACTTCACTTCACTTCACTTCACTTCACTTCACTTCACTTCACTTCACTTCACTTCACTTCACTTCACTTCACTTCACTTCACTTCACTTCACTTCACTTCACTTCACTTCACTTCACTTCACTTCACTTCACTTCACTTCACTTCACTTCACTTCACTTCACTTCACTTCACTTCACTTCACTTCACTTCACTTCACTTCACTTCACTTCACTTCACTTCACTTCACTTCACTTCACTTCACTTCACTTCACTTCACTTCACTTCACTTCACTTCACTTCACTTCACTTCACTTCACTTCACTTCACTTCACTTCACTTCACTTCACTTCACTTCACTTCACTTCACTTCACTTCACTTCACTTCACTTCACTTCACTTCACTTCACTTCACTTCACTTCACTTCACTTCACTTCACTTCACTTCACTTCACTTCACTTCACTTCACTTCACTTCACTTCACTTCACTTCACTTCACTTCACTTCACTTCACTTCACTTCACTTCACTTCACTTCACTTCACTTCACTTCACTTCACTTCACTTCACTTCACTTCACTTCACTTCACTTCACTTCACTTCACTTCACTTCACTTCACTTCACTTCACTTCACTTCACTTCACTTCACTTCACTTCACTTCACTTCACTTCACTTCACTTCACTTCACTTCACTTCACTTCACTTCACTTCACTTCACTTCACTTCACTTCACTTCACTTCACTTCACTTCACTTCACTTCACTTCACTTCACTTCACTTCACTTCACTTCACTTCACTTCACTTCACTTCACTTCACTTCACTTCACTTCACTTCACTTCACTTCACTTCACTTCACTTCACTTCACTTCACTTCACTTCACTTCACTTCACTTCACTTCACTTCACTTCACTTCACTTCACTTCACTTCACTTCACTTCACTTCACTTCACTTCACTTCACTTCACTTCACTTCATTCACTTGACCATTAGATAGTAAAAGTAGATTGTAGATCTCCTCTTGAGAGAGAGAGAGAGAGAGGGAGAGAGTGAATAGAAAATTTAACAAGAATCACAAAAATACAATTAAAGCTAACATTATCGGGTAGGTACATTATACAACTGTTTTACATACATAAGTACATACATACATACATACATAAATACATACATACATACATACATACATACATACATACATACATACATACATACATACATACATACATACATACGTACGTACATACATACGTACATAGGTACATACATACATACGTACATACGTACATACGTACATACATGCACACATATATACACACATACATTACATTACATTTACACTGATTTGGTAGGGATGACTTGAAGCTAGTCCAGTCTAAGAGAGCCCTGTCTATAAAGAGGCCCTGTATACCTGAATTAGGGACTGTCCATAAATAACTTACATGTTTTTGTTTTTTTTGGGGTAGGGGGGGGGGAGAGAAGTCAACACCTTCTGACAGGGGGGGAGAGAGTAGGGGGCTCGGGGCTTTGTGACAACCACACTTACACAGCATATTTTCTCTTCATTTAGTAATATTGTTGAATTAATGTTATGGAAATGTTATACATAGTAATTCGGTCAGTTTTATATATATATATATATATATATATATATTAGTAGAAGCAAAGAACGGTTTTGATCCCCACAAATTGCAAGAGTTTGTTTTTTGTGTTCACATATTCTAAAAAATGTGCTGAGAACGCACATATAAAGTCTACCACCGAAATCTGATGGGAAATTGCTTTAATTTGCATTTTAATTACGCATAATTAAAATTAAAATTTTTTTTATCAAAACTGATTGCCAAATTACAAAATGTTTTCACCTTTATGTTTACATCTAATACATTTTAAAAAATTTCAAAAAAGTAATTAAATTGCAATAAAATTACATTTTAATCAAATTTACATAAGTTTAATCAATATTTAATTCTAGGAAAACCAATAAAAAAAATGAGTCTCCTTCATTAAAACGTCTTTATTATGAGCCATTTGACAACATATATAACGATCATCAAAAGTCTACCACTTTTAATTACGTTTCAATCAATTTAATTGTGGCCTATAATTTTTTAATCAATAAATGAGCCGTATTGGTCGTTAATGAAGTCTCATCAACATCATTTTGTACCACAATCAACATGCATATATATGTGATATTTTCACATCGTACTCAGGTATGTATCGCTAATTAGTTTGTAATTAACTATGCTAATTAGTAATTATATGCTAATTATTAATGTATAATTAAAATATTGAAAATCTTACAAAAATAAATTAATGAACTTCACATAAATAGCTTTTGTATTGAACAACACTCGAAATTGGCAATCGCTTATCAACAAAATAAAACTCATTGCCTATAATTTAATTGAATACTGATGTTAATATTATCATTAATTTTATGTTATGTGTCATGCAAACAACAATACCAATAATCAAATTTTTACTTAATTCTACTATGCCACTTTACCCACACAAGTATTGTGTCAGAACGAGTCATATCCGTATTATACATTATTAATTAGTGATATAATTAGGATTGATAACAGATAACGATGTGAAGTAAGGTACACATATGTATTTATTTACATCTTTCTAATTATAACGAGCGATTAAATTTGAATTGGGTCAGTTATATTATGTTATTTATCGCAAATACGGGTAACATTATGAACAAAAAGAATTGTGTCACAATCGTGATTACAACATAAATACATAATTATGTCATGTTCTGAATCTCGCGTCCACAAGCAAAGTAAACCAAGTGCATTCAAGTTTTTTGTTGTAGACGATGTTCAATCAGTTGCTTATAATAAACAAAAAATATTGCATAAAACAATTCAAAACAATAATAAACAAACCCAATTTGATAAACAAACAATTTAAATTTTGAATTTGGTAAAAAATAAACAAATAACGCAGTTGGAATATAACGTGCATCATGTTGACTCTGTTTGTGAACTCTGAACTGAGTAAACCATTATTACTTTGTGCTGGGAAAATAATCAAATATAGTGAAAATGTATTAATTTGAAAGTACCTATCCTATAGCCTACATTAGGTCTATATAAGTTAACACAACGATGTTTGAATGAAGATGTATGCAATGCATTGCTTTTCTTAAGGCCAATCCACAATTGAAATAAGAGTTGCAATAAGAATCCGTGAAATAGTGAAATAAGAAGCTATTGGTTCACAACAGTCTCCTAGTACCTTATTTCAGTAGTCAAGCCAGTGCTTTAATATGTATTAACTTTCATTGACGACATCAACAACAGCACATCCGGCACCAGTGTTTTTGTTTTGATCTCCGTAGTAGGCCTAATCTTCTGGCTCTTCTGCGTTCTGATTGGTTCGTTATAAGGAAGTTGAAATAACTATTTCAATCCACTGTGACAGTTGTGAACCACAGCATTGTTATTGCATTTTCCAATTCGCTTAAACCTTATTGCTATTTCACTATTTCAACTCTTTTTTCAATTGTGAATCGGCCTTTACACGCAATATTGGGCTGTGATACAACATCTAGGGTATTTGGACTCGGAAAAGCAGCAAGTTTAAAAAAGTTTAAATCATCTCCACACTTTCGCTCACAAGTAGATTCATTTAATTCCCCTAATACATCGAGAGAGAAGATTACCAGTTCTGCAGAACAGGCGCTCGTTGTACTTTATAAAAGAAAACCCGGTAGGCCTACAAACCTTAAGTCGTTACGTCACGAAATGTTTGTGGCAAAAGTAGGGAGAACGAACACTTACGTAGAACCGGAAACTCTGCCTCCCACTGAAAATGCAGCAATTTTTCACAGCATGAGAGTTTACTTTCAAGTTCAAGTGTAGAAAGGAAATAACCTTAAACCAGAAGAGTCGGGGTGGAAATTGGAAGGTGACAGGTTGATGCCGATAAAAACTGATAATGTGACGGCACCAGAAGAACTTCTATCAGTCATTCGATGTAATTGTCAGAAGAATTGCAGCAGTATGAGATGCAGTTGTAGAAAGAACAGTTTGTTGTGCACCCCTGCATGTGGGACCTGCAAGGGATCTTTTTGTGACAACTGTTCACTGTTGGACGCGCATGAAGATGAAGTTGATGTGGAGTGAAAGAGTTGACATTGCCTGAATGTAAGTGTATGCTAAATACAATTGTGTTAACTTACATATACTTAATGTAGGCTATAGGTACTTTCAAATTAAAAGAGAAACTTAGTGCAAATTACATTTTCACTATATTTGATAATTTTCCCAGCACAAAGTAATAATGGTTTACTCAGTTCAGCCTTGTAACTTAATTTCCAACTGATTGGTTCACAGAGTCAACATGATGCACGTAATATTCCAAATGCGTTATTTGTTTATTTTTTACCAAATTCAAAATTTAAATTGTTTGTTTATCAAATTGGGTTTGTTTATTATTGTTTTGAAATATTTTATGCAACATTTTTTGTTTATTATAAGCAACTGATTGAACATCGTCTACTACAAAAAACTTGAATGCACTTGGTTTACTTTGCTTATGGACGCGAGATTCAGAACATGACATAATTATGTAATTATGTTGTAATCACGATTGTGACACAATTCTTTTCGTTCATAATGTTACCCGTATTTGCGATAAATAACATAATATAACTGACCTAATTCAAATTTAATCGCTCGTTATAGTTAGAAAGAAGTAAATAAATACAAATGTGTACCTTACTTCACAGCGTTATCTGTTATCAATCCTAATTATATCACTAATTAATAATTAAGCGAGCGAAGCGAGCGTTTCCACTTGACTCTTATGGCACTTCGTTCTGTTTTTTTTTTTTTTTTTATGTCCGTCGATAGCGGTCGAACGGAATGTCCGATCAACTTGAAATTTGGACCATCCACAAGCCTCGATGTGGATTGAAGGTGTATAGTTTTGAGACAAAATCGTTCGAAAGTTACAAAGTTACACCATAGTTACTGCAAAATATTTTTCTGAAACAAAATGGCGGCAAAATGTGAGATAGCCAGATTTTTCTACAGATTTTTCCGGTCACGAATATGTTAATGTAATGGCGATTTAGTAAGTATTGGCAAAGTTACACGAAAGTTACTCGAAAATATTTTTCTAAAACGCAGTAACGGCAAAATGTGGGGGGCCATCTTATAGTAAATTTTTGTCTGGTCACGAATATACTAATGTAAACGCGATCCGATACGTATAAGAGGCAGAAATTACATTTCTATTGCTGTCAATAAGTGTTAGTAACGGTGGCGGACCGTGTTGAAAACATGACCACGAAAATTCTTAGCAACGCACATTGCTCTGCATACAACAATGTCGGAAAGTATAATAGCCATGGAAATAAGAACAATTTTAGCAAAGCGCATTCTTGAATTGTTGTTAATTGTTGTTCGTATTAGCATTGAAAACTTTTCGCCAGAAAGTTCGTAGATATTGACGCGCTCGCTTATTACAAGATCACTGAAATAAAATATTAATACAATATTATAAACCTCGTTTATATCATTTTTATGCATTGATACCCTTTGAGATGCCTCTAATGCCTCTAATATGTATCAAATCGCGTTTAAATTAGTATATTCGTGACCGGACAAAAATTTACTATAAGATAGCCACCTCACATTTTGCCGTTACTGCGTTTTAGAAAAATATGTTCAAGTAACTTTCGTGTAACTTTGCCAATACTTATCAGATCGCCATTACATTAACATATTCGTGACCGGAAAAATCTGTAGAAAAATTTGGCTATCTCACATTTTGCCGCCATTTTGTTTCAGAAAAATATTTTGCAGTAACTATGGTGTAACTTTGTAACTTCTCAAACGATTTTGCCTCAAAACTATACACCTTTAATCCACATCGAGGCTTGTAGATGGTCCAAATTTCAAGGTGATCGGACTTTCCGTTCGACCGCTATCGACGGACATAAAAAAAAAAAACAAACAAAAAAACAAACAAACAAACAAACAAACAAAAAAACAGAACGAAGTGCCATAAGAGTCAAGTGGAAACGCTCGCTTCGCTCGCTTGATAATTGATAATTAGCATAGTTAATGACAAACTAATTAGCGATATACACCTGAGTACGATGTGAAAATATCACATATATATACATGTTTTTTGTGGTACATAATAATGATGTTGATGAGACTTCACAAACGACCAATACGGCTCATTTATCGATTAAAAAATTATAGGCCACAATTAAATTGATTGAAACGTAATTAAAAGTGGTAGACTTTTGATGAACGTTATAATATGTTGTCAACTGGTTCATAATAAAGACGTTTTAATGAAATAGACTCATTTTTTTTATTTGTTTTCCAAGAATTAAATATGATTAAACTTATGTAAATTTGATTAAAATGTAATTTTATCGCAATTTAATTACTTTTTTGAAATTTTTAAAAATGTATTTGATAAAAATATAAACTATTCGTGCATTAAAGTGAAAACATTTTGTAATTTGGCAATCAATTTCGATATAAAAAATAATTTTAATTTTAATTATGCGGTATTAAAATGCAAATTAAAGCAATTTTCCATCGTATTTTGGAGGTAGACTTTATATGTGCGTAATCAGCACATTTTTTAGAATATGTGAACACAAAAAACAAAACTCTTGCAATTAGTGGCGGATAAACCAGATTTTTGTCTTCGTTGCTTCTACGATATATTATATTTATATCATTTTTAAAGAATTTCTTAATTTCTGTGGGTTGTCCATTAATGATTGCTTCGTTTTTTTGTTTAGGGGCTAGACTTCTAGTGTGTGTGAAATTAAATGAATTAGGAAAATTACGGGACTTTTTTGAATTCATTTCTGTCGATGAAACCATACGGTGCATGAAATTTTCAAAATTTTATTTCGATTTTCTCCAACAAAAGTTTATATTTTTGCACCTCTCGCGATTTTATCTCAATGTGTTTTAATGGCTCAAAAATAGCTACATATTTATTGCGAATAAATGTCGACATGTATCTATTTACGGGAACGAACAGTTACTACACGAAATGCGTAAGATAATGGCACAAATGTTTTTTAAAAACTGTTTTATGAGAAATGCTGCTCAGACGCATTTAAGAATTGAGTAAGAGTTTTCTGCTCTTGGGGAGAATTCGATTTCATTTTTAGTAACTTGGAAACGGATAATATTGGTTCTAACGAAGAAAAAATGTAAAATACATTATTTGGAACGCACTTACAGTTTTAACTCTAAATGTTAACATTATTAGTAATTTATGTAATAAAAACTCAAATTAGGAATAATGTTTATATGTATCATCCTTGTTTACAGGACTGCTTCAGGGAAGAGATCGACTGGTCGTCAGCCAAGAAGATGAGGCGGGTAGCTGAGTCGCTGGCATAGTGGGCACTGTGTGGAGAGTTGACGGTGGGGGAGAGGAGCGCCGGGTGTTGCCATTGTGGTGCGGTTGGGGAACCCCCTTCAGCTGTAGGTACCAGTTGGTTGATGCACAAGCCTTCAGTAAGCGTACTAACGCAGTTGTAAGGGAGCTGGCTCATAGGGAGCAAACATAGGCTTTGGGGAACCGCTGCCCCTCTGGTCTCAAACCCACAGATCGGCAACTCTTGCTCCAGTGACCACTTCTACGCCTTGAACGCGTCACATCAAGCAAGAAGAGGTAAGTTCACTTGATATGCTCGTTCCACATTTACCTTGGGGATGCTGACGTCATAGACAAGTGAGACATTGGCCAATCAAATGTCAGTATTTGAAAAAGCTCCCCGCTGATTGGCTTGGACTCCCTCATTTCTGACGTCAGCATTATCAAGGTTCTTAATTAGATTAGGGGTAGGGAGTAGGCTTGACATCCATACCTTGTTACACTTGCCTTGCTACCTAAAATCTCTCCACACATGCTTTTCTCTGAAAATGCATTTTATGTTTCTTTTATTTATAATTTCAATCCCCTCAGTGGCACTCTAGCTTACTCACTCTTCGGCCTTCGCTTACTATTCACTGTTTACTATCATTAATTACTATTTACTATACTGTTACACTATTGCTTCGCTTTGCTGTTGTATTATACGTATATTATATTTTTACACTTGACTTTAGATTTAATCTTTAGCTTTATGAACACAATAAATATATTTATTTAATGTACTATAAACTAATTGAAATTCCCTTGGCCGCACTCTAGTGTCTCGTTCGTGGCACCGGAATATTTTCAAAACCACATGTATTTAATAGCCATTGATGAACGAAATATTTCACATAAAAAAGTCAAAACGAATCGGAACTTGAATTTGATGAACTTATAATAATTATGCAAGACTGAGTAAATACCCAACAGTAACACAATCGCAACGCTCGTTTTACTGTTCGGCATTTAAAATTGAAGTGGGATAAATAACAGGACTGCTTAATCACAATAGTTCACAACAAAGTATAACTACCTGATTTATAGATTCCTCCTCATTACACATTCATTCGTCTTCCTATATCCTATACATGCAAACCAACCTCATATTTACTATATAGCTTATAATTATGCATACAATAAAAATTTTGATTTTACATAACATAACCTTGTAAATTTATTTACACTGTTCTAATAATTTTGAAATAATTTTTTCGCCTAATTATATTTTGTTTTCCTTTAATATATCATAAACTGACAAATCTATTTATTTCGTGGGATGCTGATTTATGCTGTAGTGGTAGTTGCCTATTAGTGACCACTAATATTAATTATCATGATTTTTTTTTTTTTTTTTATTATTATTTACAAACTGGCAACGAAACCCAAGTTATTGAAATATTTCGCTTAGAACGGTTTTAGGAAATTATACAGTTCTCTGATTACAGTGATTACGTTAGGAAATACGTATGTACATAAGTGTAACTACATATTATTTTGTTTCTGTCCTCAGGGCTGCCGACTACGAGACTCATGTGTAGCTATTGCGTCACTTGGGCGAAGGTTCAAAATGGTGAGGGTGTCGGTGTCTTGGCGGGGAATCCGGCAGGTACATGGCGTGCGTATGGGACGCCTGGCATAGACCTGCAAACCTGAGGGTGCTTCCAAACGGGTTTGGTCATCAGTATAAAGTCTCGCCTTTAGGCACCGCTTAATTGTGGGTGATTAGTGACGTTCAAGAGTTGTTCGTTGCTTCTCATTGTTGAGGTACTCCACGGAGGACCAATACTTAAGGACCTGCACGCCTGTACCCACCGCGAGCCTGATGACTTGCCATTGCGATCCCTAGCCCTTGTGTTCACATAGCTATACCTTCGAGACGTCGAGACGTCGAGCGGCCTATAGGGTCATGTCTGGTGAGTAACATTCATTGACGACAGTATGCTATGTGTGTATATATATATTCATAGTTCCCACTTGACGTCACAGCGGCCATGATTGCGACACAATTGAGGAGGACCAATCCTAGAGCATTAGCAAATACCAAATACCTTAATAGGAATAGCTTCGCTACGGTATTTGCAAATACTATTCAAATTCAATAAATAAGCCTAATTAAGAATTTAAAAAGTTAACATAATTAATAAAAAATAAAAAAATACCACTCATACAAATTTATTTTAAAAAGCAGGCTGAAATTTATAGAATGAAGAGTTTATATGTTCTACCACAACCGCCTTCAATTTTTCATCCATGGCAACGTCAAAGATGTGACGTACGTACAACCTACAAAACCACGTAATAATAGGGAATATGTGTCATCTTTTTTTAGCATTTTACTAGATTAGGATTAATTTCCTGAATACAAAAATATTTTATTTTGATGACATAGAATAACGTTTCATTTATAAAAACGAGCTTAAAGTTTCACACATATTTATGGCGGGAAAAACGGGGCATACGTCACTTTCCCTGTATCAGCAATCAACCAATCATAAACTGATAAATAAAATAATGCTTATTTGGAAATTATCATATCTAAAATCATATAAAATCTAATTAATGCCTAGTACGCCTAATAATTAATTTTGAAGCCCAATTTCTATAAAAACAATAATACCAAACCTATTTTCATAGAATATCAGTAAATAATGGGTGTTGTTACGGCTTGAGTACAAATTTTGACAAGGTTAGCTTGATGACCTTGAAAATTTGATTGTTTCGTCTAGGAAGCAGTGGCAAAGTCCAAGGAGGTTATATGCAAAGTCATTCATATAAGCAGTGATTTTGAAGGATTGTGACGTCACATACCGTTTAAAATTAAAATAATTGTGCGGGAAACAGATAATCACAATCTTTGAACATTTATAGAAGCAAGGAGTTAATTTTAAAACTTTTAAATTAGGTTTCTGATGTCTTCAGATGAATAACAATATATTCCACGTACTTTCAGAGCTGTAGAAAATTCATGCACATTCCCTATTAAAGCTTGACTTTGAAATAAACAACAATAACTACTTCTGCTACTTTAAGATTCTAATCAACACAGTTTTCTGTTTACAATTAAATGTCAATTCAACCAAACAAATATTATAAATTATGAGTTATACCTAAATTTGTTAACAAGATGCAGGATTTGAGATGGTTCAGTTATGAATCACAACTTATTAATTTGGACAAACAATTGTAAATTCAAAGTAAGTAGCAGGTCATATCAAGCTGATTTGTTGTTTTTCATTAGTTAATTTAATTAGTATTACAAATTAAACAATAGAGTTAATTATTGCCAGCAATAAATTATAGCACTTAAGATTTTTAAATAAAAATACTGATGGATAGTGTTACGTAAAATCGAAGACAGAATTAAGTAGAACGACAAAATAAAAACTCAATTCTAAATTGGTTTTGTACCACTATACATAATGATAATAATAATGCTTATTAAATATACTAATACTCTTTGATAATATCACTTAAAATCAAAAACACAATTTTCGAACATAACTTAATTTATAATAATTAATAATATGTATAACAAATATATAAATATTTATAAAAGAACAGAAGAACAATTAAAAAAAAAAATATACCAGACAGCCGTTGTTGCTTTGTTATGCAATCATTTCAATGGGTGAATATCGATGATAACATATTTCTCAATAGCTCTTGACTAGATGGACAGGTTTTGCATCTGAACGATATTTTCATACGCGAATAACGAAGGAAATGATTGATTTTTGAAACTTAGATCATGAAAAAATTGCTAAAGGCTATAATTCTATAATTTTCTGACCATGATTCAATTTCTGCTAAAAGAAAAAAAAAATGCAGATGGTAAGTTTTCCAGCAACAGGACTTCATTTTCATTATCTTTATATTAATTTTCTTTTTTTTCCCCTTTTTTCCATTGATATCTAATATTTGCATTGCCAATAACTAACTCATATATATATGAACCACATTACTGATGAATACAAAAAAGTTAAGTTACACAATATTTATAATGCTTATTCAGCAAATCAAACAATTAAATATAATCGGGAACACTTAATAGTCCTACATTTCATTGTGCTATGGACATGAATGCAATAGAGCACTAACGATGCATTTGTATTACTTTTTCAGATTGGTATGTGATTGGAAAAGAAAAAACTCAGATCGTCGTCCCTAATGAAAGTTTATCTTAGTATCGTTTATTGCTTGCTGAGCATAGTGCTCTTCTATTACGCAGGCTTAGGTAGGGCAGATGAGCATACAGCTCTCCATTAAATACAGGCTTGACAGAATAGCCTGAGTGATGTGGTTAGGTAGGGGCGATGAGCATACAGCTCTGCATTAAATACAGGCTAGACAGAATAGCCTGAGTGATGTGGTTAGGTAGGGGCGATGATCATACAGCTCTCCATTGAATACAGGCTGGACAGAATAGCCTGAGTGATGTGGCTAGGTAGGGGCGATGAGAATACAGCTCTCCATTGGATACAGGCTGGACAGAATAGCCTGAGTGATGTGGCTAGGTAGGGGCGATGGGCATACAGCTCTCCATTGAATACAGGCTGGACAGAATAGCCAGAGTGATGTGGTTAGGTAGGGGCGATGAGCATACAGCTCTGCATTGAATACAGGTGGACAGAATAGCCTGAGTGATGTGGTTAGGTAGGGGCGATGATCATACAGCTCTCCATTGAATACAGGCTGGACAGAATAGCCTGAGTGATGTGGTTAGGTAGGGGCGATGAGCATACAGCTCTGCATTTAATACAGGCTGGACAGAATAGCCTGAGTGATGTGGCTAGGAAGGGGCGATGAGCATACGGCTCTCCATTGAATACAGGCTGGAGAGAATAGCCTGAGTGATGTGGTTAGGTAGGGCCGATGAGCATACAGCTCTGCATTGAATACAGGCTGGACAGAATAGCCTGAGTGATGTGGCTAGGTAGGGGCGATGAGCATACAGCTCTTCTTTGAATACAGGCTGGAAAGAATAGCCTGAGTGATGTGGTTAGGTAGGGCCGATGAGCATACAGCTCTGCATTGAATACAGGCTGGACAGAATAGCCTGAGTGATGTGGTTAGGTAGGGGCGATAAGCATACAGCTCTACTTTGAATACAGGCTGGACAGAATAGCCTGAGTGATGTGGTTAGGTAGGGGCGATGAGCAAACAGCTCTACTTTGAGTACAGGCTGGACAGAATAGCCTGAGTGATGTGGTTAGGTAGGGCTGATGAGCATACAGCTCTGCATTGAGTACAGGATGGACAGAATAGCCTGAGTGATGTGGTTAGGTAGGGGCGATGAGCATACAGCTCTCCATTGAATACAGGCTGGACAGAATAGCCTGAGTGATGTGGCTAGGTAGGGGCGATGAGCATTCAGCTCTCCATTGAATACAGGCTGGACAGAATAGCCTGAGTGATGTGGTTAGGTAGGGGCGATGAGCAAACAGCTCTTCTTTGAGTACAGGCTGGACAGAATAGCCTGAGTGATGTGGTTAGGTAGGGCCGATGAGCATACAGCTCTTCTTTGAGTACAGGCTGGACAGAATAGCCTGAGTGATGTGGTTAGGTAGGGCCGATGAGCATACAGCTCTGCATTGAATACAGGCTGCACAGAATAGCCTGAGTGATGTGGTTAGGTAGGGCCGATGAGCATACAGCTCTTCTTTGAGTACAGGCTGGACAGAATAGCCTGAGTGATGTGGTTAGGTAGGGCCGATGAGCATACAGCTCTTCTTTGAGTACAGGCTGGACAGAATAGCCTGAGTGATGTGGTTAGGTAGGGCCGATGAGTATACAGCTCTTCTTTGAGTACAGGCTGGACAGAATAGCCTGAGTGATGTGGTTAGGTAGGGCCGATGAGCATACAGCTCTTCTTTGAGTACAGGCTGGACAGAATAGCCTGAGTGATGTGGTTAGGTAGGGCCGATGAGCATACAGCTCTGCATTGAATACAGGCTGCACAGAATAGCCTGAGTGATCTGGTTAGGTAGGCACGTTCCTTTCTTAGCATATGAAGCCATACGTCGATGATGCTGTAATTCATGGTGCTCATCATGGAACGGGGCTGTACTTTACGTCATGGTGCTCAACGTGGGACGAAGCTGTACTACATCGTGCTCAACGTTGGACGAAGCTGTACTACATCGTGCTCAACGTTGGACGAAGCTGTACTTACGTCTTGGTGCTCAACGTGGGACGAAGCTGTACCTTAAGTCAGGGTGCATGAGTAGAGAATGGTAAATATATTGCCATCCTAAGTCGTTACACGTAAAGTAAGCAAAATAATAAAATGTTTCAGTTTAAAGATTACTCTAGCATGTACCTAGCTAATCGAAATATAATCCCATTAGTCAGTAATTAAGTTAGTCTCACCTAACTTTATACTTTTTTTTTCTCCTGTGCAGAGTTGGCCTCTTCAGCCATTCTTCTTTCTTGCTATCCAATATAAGGCTGCCTCCTTCTCTGTCCTGCTCATTGAGTCGGGCAGGGAGTCAATGTCCTTCTTGAGGGATATTATATTATACTGTTATATTGATAGTGTTTTGTTCTTTCTAGAATTGTCGACGTTTTGTTGTTTGATGAAGTGTGTTTGCTTTTGAAGCGAGAAGCTTCAAATTTCATTTTTGTGTTTTATGCTGTTGGTGGCGGATCCTAAGCGTATTATGCCACCAAACTGTCTTTGTTTCGTATCCCGTTTAGGCATGTGTTGGGAACTTTGTTTGTCTTATCGATCACCTAACATTGTTTCGGATAGCGTTTGCAAGAGATATATAAAGCAACATGAACCTATTTAGATGATTTATTAATTTTAGATGATTTGTAAACTATTCATACACTATCATCGATTTACATCACTGTACAATTTCAAACAATTCAATATAACTAATAACATTGAAAAAACATTCTCTAAAATTCTTGTAACGCATGTTTCATTTTATTGCAGCAGAAATGTGAGCACCTCACTTAAATTGTGATCAACGGTCGAGGAAGCTGCACTACGTGGTGCTCAACGTACGACGAGGCTGCACTACGTGGTGCTCAACGTACGACGAGGCTGCACTACGTGGTGCTCAACGTACGACGAGGCTGCACTACGTGGTGCTCAACGTACGACGAGGCTGCACTACGTGGTGCTCAACGTACGACGAGGCTGCACTACGTGGTGCTCAACGTACGACGAGGCTGCACTACGTGGTGCTCAACGATTGACGAGGCTTCACTTCGTGGTGCTCAACGTACGACGAGGCTGCACTACGTGGTGCTCAACGTACGACGAGGCTGCACTACGTGGTGCTCAACGAGCAACGAGGCTGCACTACGTGGTGCTCAACGTACGACGAGGCTGCACTACGTGGTGCTCAACGTACGACGAGGCTGCACTACGTGGTACTCAACTTACGACGAGTCGGCACTACGTGGTGCTCAACGTACGACGAGGCTGCACTACGTGGTGCTCAACGTACGACGAGGCTGCACTACGCATGGTGCTCAACGTACGACGAAGCTACTCTACGTGGTGCTCAACTTACGACGAGGCTGCACTACGTGGTGCTCAACGTACGACGAAGCTGCACTACGTGGTGCACAACGTACGACGAAGCTACACTACGGGGTGCTCAACGTACGACGAGGCTGCACTACGTGGTACTCAACTTACGACGAGGCTGCACTACGTGGTGCTCAACGTACGACGAGGCTGCACTACGTGGTGCTCAACGAGCAACGAAACTCAACCCTATACCTGGATAGGGGTAAGGATTTATTTGGAAATCTTTATGTGGAAGTGCAATTTCTTTCCATTCCTTCAAATGGATAATAATAGTAAATCTAATTTATTAATTTGATAGTTATACTTGAAGTCTCCTTGAATATTGCCAGCAAGAGGCATAATAACTTTTTTATGGTATGAAATTAAGCATAACAAAAAATATATACTTTTTTAGTGTATTCTCAAGTTGGTAGCATTCTTGTACGTGCTAACCTTTGATTGACCACCCCACTCTACGAGAGTTGAAATCCCGCCTACAAAGATATTTTCTAATGTTCCTTCATCTTCACCTAATCAACATCTTAAATGGCAAAATATAACTGCATATGAGCTGTGTTATCATAACATGCAAGCGCTTATTGTTTTTGTTTTGGAAGATGGTTCAAAAGCTGGATGGTGTATGCAAATATCAAGTTTATTTTACGCTTGAGTTAGAGTTTTTTTTCTAGTATTATGATTCTTTTGGCCAAACGCAAAACAATAATTTATTTGTGTTCTCTTCATTTCTTTCAGAATCGCTGTATGGTTGGAAGAGAAGTTCTACTCATCCGTCGAAGAAAACGTTTACAGAACATATATCTCTGCTGTCAAGTGTCAACAGGGTGGAACGAATCATACCTAGATTGGTCAAATACCTGATTCAGGCACTGCGTGCTTAGGAGTTTCTCCTCTGAATCATGGACAGTCAATAACTCTTGGTTTAGTTATAATACCGGTACACTATGATAAACACAAGCCCACACTGATCTACAACTTGGATTACTTATCTTAATTTGCGTTATTTTTCGGAGTCTCTTACTCCTTCCTCAAGCATTGTCCCTGTCTGACTGGCGCCGGTTGGGCAAAGACAGTGCTTGTGAAAGGTGTTGGTGACCTCGAAATATCTTGCTTAGTAAGTGATCTAGATGTCCAGTATGTGCTTGTATTTAAAGTGATAGATTAATTTTAACTGAATTGGTTCATTTTGTATCGATAACTTCTTTGTAAAAGGTGTAGACTAGAGTGTACCAAAACTTTTCAATAGTTACATAAACGTTTCCCTATAAAAGCTTCAATTGACTAATTCTCAAAGGAGGCATTGTTGCGTTTCAGTTTAATTATTTGCTTCTGTCTGTTATTCTTGTAGCTGTAATGCTATCGCGTTGATGTTGCGTGTGTACACAGCACAATGCTATCGTAGTAGCAGTATAGAATAGTTGTGTATGGTATTATTAGCTGCATGTAGTGATTTGTTTTGTAGTGGTGGTGGTAGTGCATAGTAATGTGCTCAGTACACGTACTAGATAAATATACGTGGAAACTCTAAACACAACGTTCGTTGGTTTTAGTTGACCGTTAGTCGATACTTGAAGTGAAAGAAGTGAAACGTCATAGAATATAAAAATTACCCTCAGCTAGTTGATCTTGTGGTTTTGGCCCAGCTGCAAGATACACTTGTTCCAGGTAAATATATTACACACTAGTCCACTCCTTCAGTAAATAAAACAATAATTCTGCACTGTAAACAATGTAACTGGCTTAAGGGTTCCCGCGTGTCGTAACAGCGGCCTTGATTCGGATATAATGGATTTAGGCACAGCCTAAAACATTGTAGGGTATTATTTGATAATTAACTTTAAGTAATCTCATGTATTAAAAAAAAGTAAAATCAATATTAAAGTATCTCAGGTTGTTTGTGGTGTACACATGTAGATACAAACTAGCTACGAATTGTCGTAAAGATGGCCGCTAAGCGCACACTGTGACGTACGTACAACCTATGGATATATGGTTGAAGAATTTCCTGCGTGACAAAATCAGAGCTATCGGCTAAGTAGGTATTGATCAACGTAAAAAAAAATGTATTGTAATTCATATTGATTTGTAATATGTGGCCACTGAATAAATTGAATTGAATTGAATTGAATATATTGATTGATACCTATTTAATTTATTGTTGGTGTTTTTCACTAAGATTGTAGATAATGCATCAATAAAATTCAAATACATTACGAAAGTTGTCTATACTTCATGTCCTCTGTGTATCCACTTTTATCCCCCCATTATTTCTTTTAAGTGAAATCAATTACAACATTTTGTTTGAGCTGAATGATGTATTTATTTGTTTTGAATAAATGTACACTTGTTCTTAACATTATTATAAACATGAACCTATTCATATTCATATTCATATTCATTACTTTGGTTTGTGAGTTACGGTCGTGATACAAACCACAAACGTTACGTTCATTTACGCCGTTTTTAAAGTGAACAATGCTTTTGTAGTCGACTGTACCGACGTTAGCGAAAAGAACAGACTGTACACAATGTGCAGGCATTCAGGTTAGTTGTAGAGAGGTGCGTTCACAATGTGGTAGATGACTCCAGGTTTGAAAACCCTCGGGGAAAAAGACTCTTTGGAGGTATAATGCTAAAAGAATAACTATGAACGAATTCAAAACAATTAATTATTAATTAATGTTAATTCTGGTGTGTGGAAGAAATTTGCTGTGCAACAATGTAAATAAAAAGCTTTATTTTTTAACTGGGTAAATACCCGGGTAAAAAATCGGGAGTAGACCATTTTTGACTTGCTAATACTACCGTAAATGTCACACCAGTCACCAGTTACAAATGTTGTAAAAGAAAAACAGACCAAAACTCGTTAAAACGCTCCTATCTTACTATAAGAATGGGGCTGTGCGCCCCGGATCCGCATTGGGTGGGGGGGGTGGCAGGCGTGTAGGAACATTTTGAAAGTTGGGGGGGGGGGGGGGCAAATTTATGAGGACTCTCTCCTGTCTCAACATGTGGTGGAGAGCTGGGGGGGGGGGGGGTAGGGCATTCATCATGTAAGTATCATTCAGTAATCAATAGAGTAAGCGCGGGAGTAAGTTAAATATTGAAAACTGCATCATTCGTATGCAAGTAAAAAAAAACACTTTATCAAAGTTGAAAATAAAACTCCCTTAAATAAAATATGGATATTTAAATTAAAAAAAAATGAAAATATTAAATAAAACGTCATTCCTACGAATAAAATAACAATTAGGCATAAGCTTACTATCTAAAATAAGTTGTGTTTTGATTAAACTGAAACTTGTTGAACACATCAAACACTTACCTAAAGTTATTAATTTTTTTTTTTTTTTTTATATATTTACATTTCTATTGTTATTGACATTGTTGTTGTTATTACAACAATGCACACCGGAAAAACGATTACATGAGAACTAATTGAGATTATCAACTTTTGTAAAGTGTTATTTGAAGTTATGCAGACAAGCAATGAAATGATGCATCACCACTTTGAACCTGTGTTTTTATGGAGGCTATACATTTTTTACTTTTAACATTTTTATAAAAAAATAAAAATAAAAATGTTTTAATGAACAAAAAATACTTTTTACATAGATACAAACGTGGCCATGCATCATTTTATCTTAATAGCATTGGAGAACATACACACAAAATATTATAATATTTAGGTGGCCAGTTTAGAAGATATGAATTTCTCCATACTGTATTGTGTAGGAAAAATACTTCCTGCAAAATCGCAACAAAACCGGTCTTTGCTCGCATTTTAGGGCAAACATGCAGCGCATACATCCACAAGAATATAGATATGAGTATTTTATATGAAATATATAATTTACTTTGTGTTTTGAATCGATTGTTAATAGTTTAAACAATTAAATAAAAAAAATTGTAGATTGAAATTTTTTGTTATAAATAATGAGACTTTCAGTGTTGTCCCGCCTTAATATTTACTTGCTCGTTGCAATTTTACCAAATCCAGAAACATCACGCCTATATGCTGAACTTTCAATGAAGTCATTCATAACATGATTTATGTCGAGACGGTAATGATCTTGGTAGGCTTTACAGATGCATAGAGTGTTGAGTCTCTGTTGTGTCGAGTTTCGGCTTTCCTTGGGGGGGCTCAACCTACGATCAACAGTATTTGCGTGGGAAGTCTGGGGTCTGGGGCGAAGCCCCAGCCGCCGGAGGCAATTTTTTTTGGGGTACTATTGCCATCAAGATGGCCTTAGAAGCGATCTGAGGTATTATTTTGAAAAGGTAGATTAAAATATCTAGTATTAAGATATTTTATTCTGGTATTTTAACCTTTCATCAACATTGTTTTGTAGGTTTAACCTACTATGTAAATTAATTTTGAAATTCTCTATTACAAACACTTCCTAGCTAAGAATATATGTGTAAAATGAAATGACGCATTATTTATTAACGTTACGAGATTCTGTAAATCCGTGGTCTGGCTAAATGAACGGTTTTGCAACCCATGAATTGATAGGGTGATTTTACAAAGAAAGGGTTGGACTTTTCAAGAAGTACAAGTTTCTTCACCCTTACTGACTGAACATTACAGCTGTCAGGTGAAATCTTATAATTATAGGCTCCTTCATAAGTGAAGTGTTCTTTATCAACAGTTTTTCTCCGAAAATATCGTTAGAAAACTAATTTTTACCACTGGGGGCCGAGCATTGCCCCCCCCCCTGCCCCCCCGGTTCCTACGCCACTGGATGGTGGGGGGGGGGGGGGCTTTCCCCAGACCAACCCTTCATTGTACTTTTCCCAATCATACCTGGGTGATTTTTATACCCTAGTTTCGGCCCTGTATGCATGCGTATTAAGTTCTACATGAAAGCTTAACAAACAATAAATTTAATACATATGATATGTTTCTAGTAATTTCTCTGAACAGGTATTATATAAGATAAACGCATAAATTCAAAATGAGAATATATTCACGTTATTTACTCAGTGTGATTATCCCAATGTGCAGTTTTTCATCCGCGCGATAAGAACACACAAGTCGCACAGAAAATGCATTTCAAGATTATACTTGTTTCCCGCCACGTCGTGTTGACTCACGCATCAAATACAGACTATGTACACAACATACTTTTATCAGCGTGTTCTCCTGCCGTATACACAAACAGACTGTCTAGTATTTACCCAAATGCAAGCATATCTTTTCGTAAAATGGTCCTTCTGAAAAATGTTAAATTTATGCCAAAAACTTTTGGGGGAGCTTTAATTTCGCGACACTTTTACAGTACAGTTACTTACGTTACTTATTTGTTCGGTTACTACTTACTTTGTTACTTCTGTGCAATGCTTATGAGTGTATCAAGGGTTTAGATAACAATAAATAAAATAACACAATATTATTGTCCTGTGGATTGTATAGAATAGGCGTTCTAGGTCGAACTTAGCATACAGAATAGTTTGTCAAATTTCGGTATGTGAAAGTGCTTTGGATCTATTGATAGTTTTTTACAATTCCTACTACGGTATTGATTCTTCCAACAATCACCAAAAGAGGCGGCTCGGCTGTAAGACGCGTTATTCTAATTTGGGAGGTCGTCGGTTCGATACCAGCAATTTTCACTTTGGGGTTTTACAGGTTTTCCTCAGTCACAAGGCAAAGTCCCGGTCTCACACTGAGTTTATTAAGGAACTTTAACATTCCTATACTTTCTTGCAACTGTACCGTCCCATTGACTAAGACAGAAGACTTTTAGTATGACTTGTGTTTCTAGTTTATTATTGTTTTGTTTTTAGTTAGTTACTACCTACGTTCTTATAGGTAATACTGATATAGAAGGCCCCTACTTGAGAGTAAAATCTTCACTGGGGGTCGGTGCTGTTATATAATATATATCGTATTCATTTATTAATCAATAAAGTACATAATTTCAATTTCATGTCAGCGTTCGGATATTCTGTATCAACTATTCGAACACCCTAACCGTTACCCCTCTCCCCCCCCCCCCCCCCAACCAAGTAAAATTGATTGACTTAATAATGAATTGATTGATCGACGTACTCGACAGCTCAGGTACGACGTCTGCCGAATCAGATTTTTGTTTACATTATTTATTTTATTATTTTATTTTTTACATTACACATCGCGGGGGTAAGGGGGAAGGGGCAAGTGGGAGGAGGATCTTAAAGGGAGAAATGTCACAGGGTCTCTTTTTATCGCCTCTTACGACTGGCAGAGTCACCCTTGACCTAATCTACCCAGACGAGTCAATCAACAGCATATTATAGAGTGTAGGTACAGGGCACTAGCAACACCGAAAGACAACAATGGAACAAATTAATTGAACTGATGGACAAACCATCAGCTGTCAAAATAATAAAATTGCAACCATAGAAATAAAAACTAGTGTAGCAATAGAAACTACTCGCCATTTAAAACTTTTAATGATAGACAACGACTAAGTGAAAGTTTTGTATGTGTATTTGTTTGGTTTTGGTTTTGTTTTCCAAAATCAGACACAATTATTTTTTGACAGCTTGTTGTTTGTCCATCGATTCAATTCATTTGTTTCATTGTTGTCTTTTGGTGTTGCTAGGGCCCAGGACTAATATGGGTACGTTCCGAAACTAGCTGAATATGCCATTTCCGTGCTGAGGCCGTTCCATAACCTCGCGGCGTTTTCAAAATGCAATAATTTAAAAGCTCGTTAAATTGTCAGAAATTTTATAATTTGACCGTTATTTATACCTGGCGTTGCAGGATTTTATTATTTTACATTTCGTATTTGTTATTATTGGGAAACGATTAGAATATTGTTTTTTTTAATTTCGTTACAAATTTTTAGCGCGCATTTCCTCCATCTTTTTGCTTATAGGCGTTCCGAAACGTTTGACAAACTGTGACACTGGGACGTGTTAGCTGATGCTGCAACCCCATCATTTTCAGGGGGTTTCGGAATGTACCCTATATAGTTATAGTAGCCCTCATTTCTGTAGAGCGCTTTCTCGAGCTCTATTCACGAAGGGTTACATGCCCGTTTAACTTCGCACAATGAGCTTCTCCGCGGGCGGGCGCACTGTCAAAGATGCTACTACTGTCACCAAAAGGGGCAAAAACACAAATTTACAAAACAAATTCTTGACCGGTGTCAAAGCAATCGTCTGCCTTATTGTAGCTGTGATGAGTACATGACAGCGAGCTCTATTCAAGAAGAACTGAAAGGAACCGCTAGCGCTCTACGAAAATGATGGCTACTATATAGTCGTGAGATCTAACTAAAAAAAAAAAAATGGGCAAAAAATGTTTGGCGAGCCCAGGCCCTCAAAACCTCTCCTGTCAATGCATGTCTGCTCGTGATAACAAACAGTGTGTATAGACTCTCTGTAGTCTGCAGGCGAAACTGCAACAAGTTATCCATTAGCTGCTGCCGAGCCCCTGTTGGCATCCTGTCAACTTTGTTTGTTGAACAACTCTAAACTATTTATAATGCGTCTTGGAGTATTTGCTCGCTAGCCCTCTAGATAAGCTTATCACCCAATTTCAAGTTCAACACATCTGTTACAGGCGTAAATTTACCGGCCGAATTGGCGGGGCTTAAAGTTCGCTTTACTATCTGGATCTGCATATTGGCAGATTGTATAGTTATAGTTAGTAATATACTATAACCCCCAACATAACTTGTCTCATACCGACCTCAGATTCACATACTCTGCATCCCTTTTTATGCACGCTGTTTAGTGGATATCAACAGATTCCTGGTAATCTATCGGCGGTCTTCCGCTTAGTAGAGTGCACAAGTTTCATGAGTAACACCTGCTGTGTTAGGAGTTTACAGGTATTCAACCAAAGGTAGTAAATTAACACTAATTAACCTGTTTCAAGTAGATGGAGCATAGAGTATAGCCTGCCTATTTCACATAATTGTGGCCAACAAACAAAGCAACCAACCAACCAATCAAACAAAGCAACCAACCCAACCAATCAATCAAGCAACCAACCAACCAATCATCTAATCAATCAATCAATCAATCAATAAATCAATCAATCAATCAATCAGTCAGTCAGTCAGTCAGTCAGTCAGTCAGTCAGTCAGTCAGTCAGTCAGTCAGTCAGTCAGTCAGTCAGTCAGTCAGTCAGTCAGTCAGTCAGTCAGTCAGTCAGTCAGTCAGTCAGTCAGTCAGTCAATCAATCGGTTGTGTGTGAAATACATTACTGGTAAACTTCAAAGTTTTGTTTATGTGTTATGCTTTCACGATGAAATAAATGCAACTATCGTATTTCATATCAATATTTATAGTGGCGAGCTCTATTTTGGCTCTGAGGTCCAGGAATTACACCATTTTTACTGGTTTTCGTATCAGACGCGTTGGAAGTGTTTTAGATACCAAGGATCTCTCCCCTCCCTTCCCTCCCATACCACCGGTTTTCACAACGACGTTGTGTCTACGCCTTAATTAAACGGCGATTTTATTTAGCTGGGGTATATTTTATTGCCAAAAGCCAAACTTCCTTGGAGTTTTCAAAGTAGGCCGAATCCACGGGTTGGGCTAACAAACTCAATGGTAAATCAGAGTTTATAAATAGTTATTGAATAGTTTTTGAAGACGGGGGTTTCAGATTTGACTTGAACAGTCTGTCTGAAACTACTTGCCAACGTACAACATGGCATTGCTGCGCTCTATCGTAGACTTCGGGCACCGCCTTCCGTAATAGAATTCAGCAATATCATACTATTTATATACAAACTAATAAATAGCTATAATTTATATTGGTCAACATGTGTATATGATGCAATAGTGTTTTGTTCAGGTTAAAAAACACACCTTTCAACAGTGATTTGAAAGAATTTGGTACAGACAGATCATTGTTGTCTAAACACTAGATGGACCATCAATTTACCAAAGGCTGGTTAGGTACTTCCACGGGGCCAGGGGCGTCGGAACCGGGGGGGCAGGGTGGTCAGTCGACCCCCCTGTGCTTGCACAGGGGGGGCGAGAGTATCATCTCGCCCCCCCTGAAAAAATGGCCAATATGAATTAAATGCATTTTATAGTACAGATTCCGCTTATTCCTTCAAGCGATTTCAGAGGCTGGCTGCATGGTAGCTTACGGAATTTTTTTTACAAAATGTTGCAAAGTCAGCTGGAAAGTTCGCCCCCCCTGGCAAAATAGACTTCCGACGCCCCTGTCCACGGCCTCTTTTAGGTTGCATAATTTAATATCTTTATGAGCTTGACAAATGACTTCACTCATCTCAAGCAATAATAGCCAACCAGGAAAACATATACATACACTATTTTATTTCCTATTTATCAAACATGCAGGCTTGTGAATTCAATAAATTAAAACTGAGTTGTGCTTTTTAAAAATTGTTATCATATAGGCCTACAAAATTAGTTTGAACTAAAAAAAAACAAAACATTTTTAATAAGTTTGGGTTGCATCTACATTTTACATTGACAATGTTGGTAAAAGCCTTGGTTACCCCAACCACTGATTAAAAAACTGATTGAAAAACCGGCCCTTATCGCGCATATGAATATGAACATCTAGGGCAGCATGAGAAATGGTGACATAAAACCCCAAATTTCGTTTTTAAAAACCCAAGTTTTCGCGATTTCCCAAAAATAGTCAAAACCGTTACTAAAAAACAACAAAAAACCCAGCTATCGCCTCGGGGGGGGCAATGTGATGGGATTGGGAACTATCTTGATCGGCTTATCGATGTTAGTTTCAAACGTTGTTAACAAGCTATGCCATACATTGAGAGCAGTGTGTTATCTACCAGTGTAAGCATTGCAGCTTCCATCGTGTGGCATGGCGTATTCAGTAGATTGTAGCCTAGTCTTTTCGATGTCTGGGGTTCGAGACCCGTTACCAGCACTCTCTTATTTCTTCCATATTCACGCATTTATATCAATATACATCAATGTGCACGGAGCCGCTTTAGACACGGTTTATTTTTTAACAGTCAAATTGCTCGTTGTTGCCGAAAACGGCTTGAGGTTTTGCATTCACGAGGTCAACATCCATGGAATGCGATTTTAAACAGACAAGGTGTAGAAACTGGATTTTTGCACTTAGAAAAAAAACGGAATTAAATTTGTTTTCAATTTTCGAAGTTTATCATCAGATCGCATTCTTGGATATTTTTTAAATCCAATGAAACCTACTGTTCGTAAATCTATTTATATTTGAAGTAACAATTACAAAAAGAATAAATCGAGTAGAATATTAATTAATTTTTACAGGCGAACGGTTCGTTTCCGCAAAAACCGTTTACGGTTTTGCATTCACGGGGTCAAGTTCTATCTAATTAGATTTTAAAAAGACAAAGTGTGGATTTTCAATTTTTGAGAAAACTATACTATAGCCTTGTTGCAAAACGGCCTCAGATTTTTTTTAATTTTCGGAGTTTTTATCATCTTATCGTATTCTTGGAAACTTGTTGAATCCAGAGAGACTATCAGTTCGTAAATCCATCAATATTTGTAGTTACAATTACAATAAGAAGAATCGAGTTGAATATTCATTATTTTTTTACAGGCAAACGGTACGTTCCCGCGAAAACCAGTTTACTTATTCACGATCACGTGATCAATAGCTATCAAATGCGATTTCCAAATAACAAGGTGTGGCTTTTGGGATTTAGAAAAAAAACGGCTTCAATTTTTTTTTTTATTTTCGAAGTTTTTATCATAAGATCACATTCTTGGATATATTTTAGATCCAATGAGACCCACTGTTCGTAAATCCATCTATATTTGGAGTAACAATTACAATAAGAATGAATCGAGATACAATGAGATGCATACATTGAGAGAAGAGTGAAATATCTACCTGTGTAAGCAACGCAGCGTACATCGTGTGGCATGGCGTACGGAGTAGCGTCGTCGGCTAGTCTTTTCGAGGTCCGGGGTTTGAGACCCGTTACCACCACTCTTTTTTTCATCCATATTCAGAAAAGCATAGTTGAGAAGGGTTTACATGGGGCAAATATTTTTTTAAGCGCTCGTAGCTTCCAAAAGGGGTGGTCCAAATTTGTTTCTGTATTTCTTTTATTTTTTTTGACACTCATCTAGACATCCATGAAAGTAAATTATGCTGGGCGTCATACTAACAGAGATACAGGCGCACAAAGTTTCAAATTTTCTCTCAGACGATCAAGATCCGAGCCTTTTTTTTTTAAAAATACGAATAAAATCAAGAGAGGTATGAATAAGAAGGAATCGACAACCAAAAAATTCTATCTCAATCAGTTTTCCCGCAAAAAAATAAAAACCTCAACAAATCTACTATTCTGATTACCTAAAGTTGGCGTCGCCTCACCACGACCTGTGTAAACCGACGCTACCGACGCTCATACTACGTCACCAAGGTTTATTACTGACCTTAAGTTCGACGTAACGACTAACAAGGTACCACCGTTCATCCACAATCGGTACCGAAAGTGGTACTTGACCAGAAAATCTTTGAAATTCTGGCGACGCCTGACGTCGTTCACCACAAACATTGCGAGGCGATGGTTTTTTTCAAAGTAGACAATTTTCAGATCTACCTCGGAAATTAACTTTAAGATCCCCGTAATAACGATAACGATATAGCCGTAAAAAATATAATTCTAAAAAACAGAATGTATTTGAGCACGTCTTTGACGACGCGTAGCGTCTCTTGTTAAAGGGTTAAGAAAATAATGATTACAGTTTTTCCATTGGACATTCATAGTCTATACATGATACATGTTTATGTTTGCCTTGCAATAACCGTTAGCCGTGGAACCATGTTTTAATGTTGTCTGTTTGAGTGGTGTTCAGAACGTGAACTAGTCCCATTTCAAAGGCAAAACCTGTGGCAAAACGGTGCTCTGCAGTGGTTTGTATCAGGAGTTCAGACGGCTGCAGCAGGTTATGAGCTATCTGAATACAACATTCTATCGAAAACAACGATGTCAGACCATGGATTTATAATAGTACAACTCTATGGTCAGACGAGCAGCAATTTTGTTCGATTTTCGCGCCAACATTAAATATTTAAAACTGATTTCCGCATTTTGCCACAAAGAGAATAAAAAGCGGGCCAGACGCTTCAGTTTCGCGAGTTAATTCGCGTTATGACCAGTTTCATAGAATTTCGTTCGCAATTTCGCGTGATACGATTTCGCGAAATTCGCGTCTTCGAAATGTGCTTTTTCCATCACTAAATGATGTAGTTCGTCGATACAATATCAATCACCATTTTTCATTCATTCATTCAAGCCAAACTATGGTCCTCTGGAGACATTTCAATCTTGCAGACAAGTTGCCGACACTGAAGAGAGGTGAAGAATCGAGCGATGGTTGGCGAGCACCAGCTGACGTCACTTCTGGAATTTGGAAGTCACTGTACGGGTCACTTTCAAGGTCGCTTTTGCGCACCGCTTTCGAAGGGTTTCATAAACTCGGTCCACGGTCAACTTGATCTCCGCCCAGCGGAGGCTCGTCGAACTCCCAAGTTGGGAGTTCGACGAGCTTCCGCTAGGCGGAGATCAAGTATAGACCTTGACTCGGTCCGAGGTCAAGTTGGTAGACGAAATGGATTCGATGATTTGTTTATGGTTGTTATGGAGTTTGTTCTTCTTATGGAAAATAGCATGTAAAAAGACAATTCCACAGCAAAAAGTACTGTAGGCAACCCAGACGGCTATAGGAGGTTATGATATGAGAATAAACCAAGTCTTGAAAGTCCCAAAACTGCGTTTTCTGGAGATGTGTATTAGGAGTTCAGACGGCTATAGGAGGTTATGATATATTGTGAAGAAGACCATTTTATGGTCTTCTTCTGTTCTTTTCGATACAAGTTATTGACTGCTCTACCGGATATGTTGCAATCCTAACTAGGCGCATGCACAAGTTGAGTGTACCCGTGGAATGTGCATGTGTCAGGATTTCAACACTTTGTCGGGAGCGAGCAACGAACGGGTATCGTGAAGAACACCTGAGTCAGGGAGATTTGGTTTTGTGAAATGGACTACGGTGAGACGGGGAGAAGAGGTTTGGCTGTTCGAACGAGAGGCTGGTTGGTCGGAGAAGAGACGAGAGCGGGTGCGTACAGCAGAAGGGTGGCAACGAGGACTTGACCGGGGATCCGATCGAGGGGCGTGCCAGGACCGGTGGATTGGCAGGGTCGCTGTTCCAAGCCTACATAGAGGGTAGGAGGATGTTTCGTGAGATTGTGTATTTATTTTATTTAAATTAAATTGTACCCACGCACGCCGAACACACAGTGCAACAGTTAAAGTGATGACCATCTAGGGTAAAGGTTTAAGAACAATACACGTAACTCTCGTATTTTGGAATCTGTCTTTCAATGGTGTCCACCCTGCATGATCCATGACCCACAAAAAACCCGATCCTGGTCAAGATTAGGGGAAAACTGAGCCCCGTAGCTTAACATCAGCTACGCTCCCCAAGCCAATCGAGGCAACAACATCTGTCTTGGGGGCTCAGTCTACCCCTTTTCTTCACATGGTGGAGGTCGCCGGTTTTGTAGGGTTGTAATACCGTAGGTATTATGGATTAATGCAGGTGTGATTTCAAAATTATGGTTGTAGGAACGGGTTACGCGTTTTGGTAAATGTACTGTTGTGTTGCATTTTTGGGTCAGACACTGTTGCGAGGGTGCGTGGGTTGCGATGTTATTATTATTGGTCAGGAATTAGCACGTGGCGTGATGGTTTGGTTATGGTGAATGTGTTATGTGCCACGTTTTTTTTTTGATAAGGCTATGCATTGCGTTGAAGGTGTCTTGATGTCCTCGAAGGGGTGTAAAGACACGTGTGGTGTTGTAGTGAGTTGTGCATTATAGGCGATGTAGGATGTAATGATGGTCTCCGTCTACACTGAAAGGGTGTGTTGTACACTGAATGTAGGGGTTTACGCCCTGAATGCCTCCTGGGGCCAGTGTGTGATCACCTGGAAGGTGTGGACGGGGAACGTCGGGTCGTCGGTTCGATTCCTGGATGGATGCAGCAGTACTTGTAGTGTATATACGTTGTGTAGTTCAACCGTTTATTTCCTCTTTAGCGCCTTGCTATGGTAGTTTAGGGAGGGCGTACGATCAGTTTATAAAGTATTCTTAGCAATAGGATAGTAATTATTATTGTTATATATACATGCTAATTTGAGTGTTGTTTATTTGTCTGTATATTTTGTATACTACTTTATTATTTAGGTACTGTAATTTTTTTTTTTTATTATGTCGGTTCATGCACTGTGGAATTGTCCGTGTCCGAGATTAGTACGTTCTAAGACGAACGGATGTGAACTTCGGACTGAAGTGATGAATCGACGTTTCTTACGTGAATTGTGCGTGCTTGAATGAGAGGTTATCGCCCGATGTAGCGGCGATAGTCGCGTTGTTGATGTATGAAATTGAGATGCAGTTATGGAGATAACTTTTTTCGGGTGACTTTATGGTCACAATGATTGGTTATTAGTCATACTATGTGGATGTATGAAATTGAGATGCAGTTATTGAGGTAACTTTTATTCGGTGACTTTATGGTCACAATAATTGTTTATTGGGGTCATGTGATATGGACATATGGAATTGTTATTTGGTGACTTTATGGTCACAGTTATTGAATGTTGAGGTCGTTATGCGATTTGGTTGAACGAGAGTTATTGACTCTTACTTGGTGACTTTATGGTCACAGTTATTGAATGTTGAGGTCGTTATGCGATTTGGTTGAACGAGAGTTATTGACTCTTACTTGGTGACTTTATGGTCACAGTTATTGAAGGTTGAGGTCGTTATGCGATTTGGTTGAACGAGAGTTATTGACTCTTACTTGGTGACTTTATGGTCACAGTTATTGAATGTTGAGGTCGTTATGCGATTTGGTTGAAAGAGAGTTATTTGTTGTTTTTGACTCTTATTTGGTGACTTTATGGTCACAATATTGGTGGTGTCGTTGATAGTTGATGTTTCGTGGTTTTTGATGGGAAATTGTTATTCCTCATTGTTTTTGTGTTTGAAGTGATTGCTTAATTTGGACATGAGTGATCTCATGATTTGTGGAGATTAATTGGATCTGCTTGTTGGCAGATTTTTGTTCGTTTTTATGGTATAGAAACATGATCATGTATAGTGCGGTCGGCGAAAATGCTGACGAATTCTTGGGTGTTGCCTAGCTGATACTTGACGTTGGCAAAAAGGGAGTACCGTCTATACTCTGTTCACACTAGCATGTTTTATACGGTTCCTTTGGTCGGATATATGTTGTGTTAGGGCGGCTGCCCTGACATGATGTGTAAGGTGTTTATGTCATCTTGGGCTTGTGCAGCGTAGAGGGTACGATGGAATGTCATTGTTGGTTATATTATATTTTAGATTTACTTTACGTTTAAGGTAGACTTATGGCCTTCAGCCTGATTGAGGTATTCTCGGGAGAAGTTTGCTTAGTTACTTTATTATGTGCTGTGGTTGGCACTTAGGTTAAGTGGTACATTTAGGGTTCATTTGGACATTCCATCGGTACGTGTTGACTGAAGTTTTCCGAGAGGGTGTGGATTTATTTTCATAGAGGTGGCCAAGGAATCCGTGTTTCATGTGACGTGAGATGGAGTATAGGTGTTTTCTCTCGATTGTCAGCGTACTTAAGTTGTTTTGCTGTAATGCCGACAAGGTATGCTGCTAAAATGCTGGTGGAAAGACGCAACGAGGACGCATGTCTGGTTTTTTCGGTGCATTGTCCTATTGAAATGATGACAATGATGATGATGATGATGATTTTGATTGACTTTGATTTTGATTGATGATGATGATGATGAGGTTGAGATGTTTACAGTTTAGATATTGTTTTAAATAGTTTGTTTTGGGTTCTGTGAATTATAATTACGTTGGACGTTGGATATGCATGGTTTTAGTTGTAAAGAAATTTGTCATAATATATTTGTTACTGAAGGCATGTAGTTTCGTTTGAATTTTGTTTTTCTCGCGGTTCTGAATAGTAGTATATTTTACTAAAGATTTACTCAGTAAGATGATTTGTTTTGAATGTCCCGTTAATAAACATATTAAAATTAAATAATATTATTTGTTACTTAGTCGTTGGTTGATGTTTTGAAATTATTGGTTTTCTTTGCAACTATTACCATGTGTCTCTTAATGTCAGCTGTCAGTCACGCTGTGTTTACGTTGTAACACGTGCGTATCCTCGTGGCTCAGTCTGGCGTCAGCGGAATTCGCTGTATGTGAGTGTGTGGAAGTAACCTTGAATCGTAACTGGCGCAAGGTTGTTTTCTGTTACAGGCACAGTTCACTAACATGCTGACTAGACGCAGTACATGCCTGCGGACGAGCCGCCAGCTGAGAATTGTCGGGGCGAGCTCAATTGTACATCACGAGGGTTACGTTTCTGTTGGATCAAGACTACTATGAAAACTTTATTTAAGACAACAAAAATGAATTTATTTTGATATTGGTTCGGACAGAGACTCACTAGGTAGGATACATTGTTTTATATTTTTGGTTTCTCACACAGGTCTTGGTGTTGATATTTTTCAGTTGTTTTCTTTGCTTTCACCTGTGTGCAAGTTCGTTAGCTATTTCAGGGGCATTTGTCGCCGTTAGGGTTTCTGCCCTTCAGGTGGAACTTATATAGGAAGAGTCTTTGTTTTCAGTTAGGATTTTAGCGGCCTGTACGAGTCTGAGATAACTGTTGCATTGTGAGTGCGGGGTGTAGGGTATTGCGTTTAGGGTAGGCTTGGTACAATGATTGGGTTATGATACTGGTCCGGGACGACGACGAAACTACCTGAGACGGCAGAGACGGAAGACCGACACCGATAACCAAGAGGCTCTACGAAACGAACTTTAACGAGATCATACGAGGATACTTGAAGCATATTGGGTATATACAAGAAACTAGTCAACGCCATATACATGCCTGATGGATCTACTGTGTTGATGAGGTGCCCGAGGGATGAAGAGATTCTACGAACGATGAGGTCATCGTTCATTGGGGGGCCGGGCATGTGAAGAAGACCATTTTATGGTCTTCTTCTGTTCTTTTCGATACAAGTTATTGACTGCTCTACCGGATATGTTGCAATCCTAACTAGGCGCATGCACAAGTTGAGTGTACCCGTGGAATGTGCATGTGTCAGGATTTCAACACTTTGTCGGGAGCGAGCAACGAACGGGTATCGTGAAGAACACCTGAGTCAGGGAGATTTGGTTTTGTGAAATGGACTACGGTGAGACGGGGAGAAGAGGTTTGGCTGTTCGAACGAGAGGCTGGTTGGTCGGAGAAGAGACGAGAGCGGGTGCGTACAGCAGAAGGGTGGCAACGAGGACTTGACCGGGGATCCGACCGAGGGGCGTGCCAGGACCGGTGGATTGGCAGGGTTGCTGTTCCAAGCCTACATAGAGGGTAGGAGGATGTTTCGTGAGATTGTGTATTTATTTTATTTAAATTAAATTGTACCCACGCACGCCGAACACACAGTGCAACAGTTAAAGTGATGACCATCTAGGGTAAAGGTTTAAGAACAATACACGTAACTCTCGTATTTTGGAATCTGTCTTTCAATGGTGTCCACCCTGCATGATCCATGACCCACAAAAAACCCGATCCTGGTCAAGATTAGGGGAAAACTGAGCCCCGTAGCTTAACATCAGCTACGCTCCCCAAGCCAATCGAGGCAACAACATCTGTCTTGGGGGCTCAGTCTACCCCTTTTCTTCACAATATGCTATCTGAATACCCCAAACAATGCACAACATTGAGAGCAGTATGTCTTGTACCTGTGTAAGCGCTGGAAGTATCATCGTGTTCTATGGCGTGTGCAGTACCGTCCTTGATTAGCGTGCAAGAGGTCTGGGGTTCGAGACCCGTTACATCCAGTCTTTTTTTTCTACAATATTTACACATTTATATCAATACATCAACGTGCATGGACACGGTTTATTTTTTAACTGTCAAACGGCTCGTTGTTTCCACAAACGATTATAACGGTTTCGCGACCAACCAATCAATCAATACGATCTGATGATAAAAACTCGGAAAATTGAACCCGCTTTTTTCTCAATTTTCGGAGTTTTTTTTTGTCTTCAGATCGTATTCTTGGATGTTTTTAAATCCAATAAGACTCTCTGTTCGTAAATCCATCTATGTTAGGTGCTAGAATTACAATAAGAATGAATCGAGATACATACATGCATTCATTGCGAGCAGTACAATATGTACCAGTCTAAGCGCTCCAACTTCCATCCTGTGGCGTGGCGTAGGCAGTAGCGACGCAAAACTAGTGTTTTCGCGGTCCGGGGTTCGAGACCCGTTACCGACAAACTTTTTTTTCCATATTCAGAGCAGAATAGTTGAGAAGGGTTTACTAAGGGGAAATTTTTTTTCAAGCGCTCGTAGCTAAAAAACGGGTGGTCCAAATTTGTTTTTTTATTTTTTTTATTTTTTTTGCGTTAATTATCTCAACACTTCCTGAAAACGAAAATATGCTGGGGGTCATACTAACAGAGATACAGGCGCCCAAAATTTCAAATTTTGTCTCAGAAGAACACAATCGGAGAAAAATGAAATTTTTATTTTTTTTTTTTTTTTTTAAATACGAAACATATCAAGAGAGCAATGAAAAAGAAGGAACTGACAATCAAAAAATTCTATCTTAAACCGTTTACCCGTAAAAAAATAAAAACCTAAAAAAATCTACTATTTTGGTTACCTGAAGTTGGCGTCGCCTCACCACGACCTGTGTAAACCGACGCTACCGACGCTCATACTACGTCACCAAGGATTATTACTGAACTTAACTTCGAAGTCAGGACTAACTAGGTACCACCGTTCATCCACAATCGGTACCGAAAGTGGAACGTGACAAGAAAATCTTTGAAATTCCAAAGACGCTTGACGTCGTTCACAACAAATATAGCATGGCGATGATTTTTTTCAAAGTAGACAATTTTCAGATCTACCACAGGAATTAACTTTAAGATCCCTTAGGTAAACAATATAGCTGTAGAAAATTAAAAACTCAAAAACGGAGTGTATTTTAGCACGTTTTTGACACTGAGTAGCGTCACGGATTAAAGGGTTAAGACAATAATGTCTACTCTTTCTGCATTTTCCATTCCCAGTGTACTTATGGAACATGTTTTGGTTTGCGTTTGATTCATGTTTAGCCCAGGAAACATGTTTTAATGTTGGCTGTTCAGTGATGTTCCCAACGGGAATTCTAAGTCCTCAAAGTCCCAAAACTGCGTTTTCAGTGGATGTGTATCAGGAGTTCAGACGGCTATAGGAGGTTATGATATGAGAATGAACCAAGTCTTGAAAGTCCCAAAACTGCGTTTTCTGGAGATGTGTATCAGGAGTTCAGACGGCTATAGGAGGTTATGATATATGCTATCTGAATACCCCAAACAATGCACAACATTGAGAGCAGTATGTCTTGTACCTGTGTAAGCGCTGGAAATTTCATTGTGTTCTATGGCGTGTGCAGTAACGTCCTTGATTAGCGTGCAAGAGGTCTAGGGTTCGAGACCCGTTACATCCAGTCTTTTTTTTCTACAATATTTACACATTTATATTAATACATCAACGTGCATGGACACGGTTTATTTTTTAACTGTCAAACGGCTCGTTGTTTCCACAAACGATTATAACGGTTTCGCGACCAACCAATCAATCAATACGATCTGATGATAAAAACTCCGAAAATTGAACCCGCTTTTTATCTCAATTTTCGGAGTTTTTTTATCTTCAGATCGTATTCTTGGTTGTTTTTAAATCCAATAAGACCCTCTGTTCGTAAATCCATCTATGTGAGGTGTTAGAATTACAATAAGAATGAATCGAGATACATACATGCATTCATTGAAAGCAGTACAATATGTACCAGTCCAAGCGCTCTAACTTCCATCCTGTGGCGTGGCGTAGGCAGTAGCGACGACGACTAGTGTTTTCGCGGTCCGGGGTTCGAGACCCGTTACCGGCAAACTTTTTTTCTTCCATAGTCAGAGCAGAATAGTTGAGAAGGGTTTACTAAGGGGAAATTTTTTTTCAAGCGCTCGTAGCTAAAAAACGGGTGGTCCAATTTTTTTTTTTTTATTTATTTTTTTTTTTTTTTTTGCGTTAATTATCTAGCATCCTGAAAACGAAAATATGCTGGTGGTCATACTAACAGAGATACAGGCGCCTAAAATTTCAAATTTTGTCTCAGAAGAGCACAATCGGAGAAAAATGAAATTTTTATTTATTTATTTTTTTTTTTAAATACGAAACATATCAAGAGAGTGATGAATAAGAAGGAACTGACAATCAAAAAATTCTTTCTTAAACAGTTTACCCGTAAAAAAATAAAAACCTCAAAAAATCTACTATTTTGGTTACCTGAAGTTGGCGTCGCCTCACCACGACCTGTGTAAACCGACACTACCGACGCTCATACTACGTCACCAAGGATTATTACTGAAGTTAACTTAGAAGTAAGGACTAACTAGGTACCACCGTTCATCCACAATCGGTACCGAAAGTGGAACGTGACAAGAAACTTTTTGAAAATCCAAAGACGCTTGACGTCGTTCACAACAAACATAGCGTGGCGATGATTTTTTTCAAAGTAGACAATTTTCAGATCTACCACAGGAATTAACTTTAAGATCCCTTAGGTAAACAATATAGCTGTAGAAAATTAAAAACTCAAAAACGGAGTGAATTTTAGCACTTTTTGACACTGCGTAGCGTCACGGATTAAAGGGTTAAGACAATAATGTCTACTCTTTCTGCATTTTCCATTCCCAGTGTACCTATGGAACATGTTTTGGTTTGCGTATGATTCATGTTTAGCCCAGGAAACATGTTTTAAGGGGAATCTATCACACATTTTTTTATTTTTTATTTGATCAATATTGTTACAGAATGATTAGTTATAACATATTTAATGTATAAAAAATCGAATTTAATTTTTATTAATTTTTTTTCGGGCAGTCCCGGTAATTTGAATAGTCAAAACTGGCCACAAACGTGAGCCCGAATGGCAAGTCCCAGGAAGCTGAAAATAAAACCACATACTAACTAATATTTCCTTAATGTGCTGTACGATTTTCATTTTAATTAATTCAATATTTTCATTTCTGTGATTTTTTTAGTGTACCGTTCAAAATCTTTTCAAAATCGGTCATGTTCAGTTCAACGTAAATAATTTACACTTATACATTACGCCATACCTTTTTTTATGCTGATGCACAGAACCCTCAGCTTTTAGAGGAATCTTAAATCGTGAAAATCTGACCAAAATTGAGTGAGAAACGTTGTGTCTAGTGAAGCTATGTAAATCTCTCGAAAAACCTTCCTGCGGCGCTCGTGTTCGCAACGTTTCAACGCGGGCGGTAGCGACGCGAGTGGCGAAACCGGGAACTGTTACGGGCTAGTCAACGCGACTCGACCCGCGAAGTACGATCTTCACTTTGCGTTGCAGCCACGGTTTCTGTAAGTCGGGTGCGTGCAGGCGGTAATATCAACTTTACATATCAATATTACATTACATTACATTACAACATGGGGAGGAATAGCAAGGTCAATCCAGGTCGGCCAAGGAAAAGGAATAAGCACGCCAAAGCGGCAGTGAAACGCTTTAAAAGAAAAAAAGAAGAGCGTGAAAAAGAAGAGCGTGAAAAAGAAGAGCGTGAAAAAGAAGCCATGAAACCGCAATATTCACCTCCAAGGTAAGAGAACTATAAACGTTCATTGATGTTCACCAATGTTCCACAGGCACGTGGGTATGGCATAACAATAATATTATGTTTATTATTTCAATTACAGAAAGATGCATGAACAGCCTAGTCCATCGACACCGTGCACGTCTGGCATACAATACCTATTGGAACAAACTGAGTTAGTTCCGTCTGAACACTCTGATTCGCAAAAGTATATTCCTATTTTCATTATTTCCCTAAATGAAGAAAATCTCTACACATAGATGATAGACATTATGAAAAGTGGGTGATACACTGATACTGCATGTGTACGCCTATCCGGATAAGTGATTGGACTCCGTTACGTGTAGCGGGGTGGACAGAGTTGTGTAGTAGCTGTATAAAGGTGTCTTGAACATCTAACATAGACATCGACCGTTATCATGATTAATAGCGATTGTGAGATAATGCAAGGCTCGCCGACCGAAGGTAGTTACGTATCGAGGCGAGGGTGGGGATACTCGTACTTTGGTCAGAGGTTGGTGCAAACACTACCCGAGCATATGCCCTTTGGCCTACCAACAGCAAAGTAAATGAACTATACGCATAAGGCATATTATTGGTATCCCCCCCCCCCCCCCCCCTCCAAAACACACACGTAAACAAATATCGAGTGAAATGAGCATTCCCCTTGGGCTTACTGACAGTAAGCCCAAGGGGAATGCTACTGAGGACAAATGACAATGTTTCTGTTCGAAAGGTTTCTGACCTCTTTTTTTTTCTCCCCGACTATGGCGCGCATGTGGTCCTCCTTCACATTGTACTGTTATATTGGGACTATAAAACTGCAAGGGTCTGCGAGCCGTAGAATGGGTTGTTATATTCGCAAAATACAAAGCAGGTCGCACGCGGTAAGTTATCAAAGAGAACTGTGCTAGTGCTCAATTACTGAGTTTCGTTATTACTGAAAATGGTCACCCTAGGCAGAGCTCCAGTTGTATATATATGTATGTATGTATGTATGTATGTATGTATGTATGTATGTATGTATGTATGTATGTATGTATGTATGTATGTATGTATGTATGTATGTATGTATGTATGTATGTATGTATGTATGTATGTATGTATGTATGTATGTATGTATGTATGTATGTATGTATGTATGTATGTATGTATGTATGTATGTATGTATGTATGTATGTATGTATGTATGTATGTATGTATGTATGTATGTATGTATGTATGTATGTATGTATGTATGTATGTATGTATGTATGTATGTATGTATGTATGTATGTATGTATGTATGTATGTATGTATGTATGTATGTATGTATGTATGTATGTATGTATGTATGTATGTATGTATGTATGTATGTATGTATGTATGTATGTATGTATGTATGTATGTATGTATGTATGTATGTATGTATGTATGTATGTATGTATGTATGTATGTATGTATGTATGTATGTATGTATGTATGTATGTATGTATGTATGTATGTATGTATGTATGTATGTATGTATGTATGTATGTATGTATGTATGTATGTATGTATGTATGTATGTATGTATGTATGTATGAATGTCAAAGATAAAATAAGTGTATATTCAATCACCTGGCAAAGCCCCTCCCCTCCTGCATTGAAATCGTAAGTTATTAGTGTTACTAATTACGCCCGTAGACGTTAAAAGTAATTAATAACGCAAACTGCAGCTTTTTTAGTTTTGTAAATACATGGAGTACATTTTTATAAACATAAATCCCTGAGCATCACGCTCCATACTTTCAAACTGAAAAATCTATTTGTAAACATAATTGCTGTTATACAAAAATAAACAAAAGTAATCTGCGCTTGGATATTTAGGAATGTGGTTGAATGTGAAAATAAACTCTTTGCGGGGGAGGGCCCAGAATCTGAATTTAGGTCAGTGTCATTGGTGCGACGCTTATGCATGTTAACATACAAAATATGAATTTGAAGCAAAACTCTTAATACGAATTAATCAAGACCATGTTTTACTGACACCCGACCAAAATATCCATGGGCAAACATGTTCATGTCTCTTATTTTATTATTTATTCACATCTGTTTTAATTATTTGAACAGATATATTGTAATTATTTTCTTTATCATTTTTCAGTGAGGGAGAGGGCAAATCAGGAGAGATCTCAGACTCATATGAAGACTTGATTGTGTATTGTGTACATTGTATACATCACCACCCTTGTATCGTGTCTACTGTTACGCTACCAACGAACTGTGTCTCACCGTCGTTTCATCTTGATTGTGTATTGTGTACATTGTATACATCACCGCCCTTGTATCGTGTCTACTGTACATATTATTATGTGAGATGTAAGGTTACTCGTCATGTTGATGAATAACATTGCACTAGTCGGCCGGTGACTATTGTGGGTATTAAAAAATAAATAGAGTACACTATATAATCTCTCGGGTTGTTGGGATGCTAATTTTGTTTTTATTGCTCTTACACGTACCTATCTATACGTCCATAGTGACACTGCTACTCCACTTTCAATTGACAAGCATGGGGGTCAAAAAGTTGGAGCAAACTCATTGCAACATCCAAGAGATTATCTACGTTGATCTATATGTTTTGCAGTACACATTTGAATACATCACAGCAATAATATAGATACCTCTACTTTTCGGAATACTTTGCGGGATGACTGATTTGTATAAAATTCGCCACATTCTTAGTTGCCTCGAAAGTGCAAAAGCCGATTACGTTATCCGCAAAAAATAAGGAATTTATTTTGAAAGTCATTCAAATACATTATAATAATTGGTATTGCAATCACAACCTGTAGAAACCGAATTTAGGCATTATTGGGTGCATGTTATATTTTATTATATCTGTCGTTCATATAATTTTTAATTGTATATATTCCTTTTTATAACATATGGGAGCAGACCCCCCCCCCCCCCGCCCCCCCAAACCCTCTGTGCTTTTTCAGTCTGGAAATGTGTCCCTCCAGCTTGAGTGCAAAACTATCCCCCCCCCCGTAACTTACATTTTCACTTGTGACATTCAGCGAACGCATGTAATATGTGCATAATAAAAACGAGTCCTTATTGAGCTTTATCAGATACTTACTTCCAGCACTGTGTATTATTGTTGTTATAACATTATGACATGGAAACTGGAAGGAAAGTAAAACCCATTGCTTTATATGCCGTCTTCAAAGGTTGATGTTGACCGCGGCGGGAGGCGGCCGGCCTTGAACATACCGCACTGGCCGGGTCGGACACAACCCTCGTTTGAAAACTCCCACCAAAGTATTCTTTTTACGGCGCATTCTATCGACAACTCGCTGAACTATTATAAGCCTATTGCCAATAATGTAGATCAACGGTAATATCTACGCGACACTAGCGCTAAATTCTTCCATCCGCTGCACGATAGATTCGCGTTAATGTTGGCTGTTCAGTGATGTTCCCAACGGGAATTCTAAGTCCTCAAAGTCCCAAAACTGCGTTTTCAGTGGATGTGTATCAGGAGTTCAGACGGCTATAGGAGGTTATGATATGAGAATGAACCAAGTCTTGAAAGTCCCAAAACTGCGTTTTCTGGAGATGTGTATCAGGAGTTCAGACGGCTATAGGAGGTTATGATATATGCTATCTGAATACCCCAAACAATGCACAACATTGAGAGCAGTATGTCTTGTACCTGTGTAAGCGCTGGAAATTTCATCGTGTTCTATGGCGTGTGCAGTAACGTCCTTGATTAGCGTGCAAGAGGTCTAGGGTTCGAGACCCGTTACATCCAGTCTTTTTTTTCTACAATATTTACACATTTATATCAATACATCAACGTGCATGGACACGGTTTATTTTTTAACTGTCAAACGGCTCGTTGTTTCCACAAACGATTATAACGGTTTCGCGACCAACCAATCAATCAATACGATCTGATGATAAAAACTCCGAAAATTGAACCCGCTTTTTATCTCAATTTTCGGAGTTGTTTTATCTTCAGATCGTATTCTTGGTTGTTTTTGGATCCAATAAGACCCTCTGTTCGTAAATCCATCTATGTGAGGTGTTAGAATTACAATAAGAATGAATCGAGATACATACATGCATTCATTGAAAGCAGTACAATATGTACCAGTCCAAGCGCTCTAACTTCCATCCTGTGGCGTGGCGTAGGCAGTAGCGACGACGACTAGTGTTTTCGCGGTCCGAAGTTCGAGACCCGTTACCGGCAAACTTTTTTTCTTCCATAGTCAGAGCAGAATAGTTGAGAAGGGTTTACTAAGGGGAAATTTTTTTTCAAGCGCTCGTAGCTAAAAAACGGGTGGTCCAATTTTTTTTTTTTTATTTATTTATTTTTTTTTTTTTTTGCGTTAATTATCTAGCATCCTGAAAACGAAAATATGCTGGTGGTCATACTAACAGAGATACAGGCGCCTAAAATTTCAAATTTTGTCTCAGAAGAGCACAATCGGAGAAAAATGAAATTTTTATTTATTTATTTTTTTTTTTAAATACGAAACATATCAAGAGAGTGATGAATAAGAAGGAACTGACAATCAAAAAATTCTTTCTTAAACAGTTTACCCGTAAAAAAATAAAAACCTCAAAAAATCTACTATTTTGGTTACCTGAAGTTGGCGTCGCCTCACCACGACCTGTGTAAACCGACACTACCGACGCTCATACTACGTCACCAAGGATTATTACTGAAGTTAACTTAGAAGTAAGGACTAACTAGGTACCACCGTTCATCCACAATCGGTACCGAAAGTGGAACGTGACAAGAAACTTTTTGAAAATCCAAAGACGCTTGACGTCGTTCACAACAAACATAGCGTGGCGATGATTTTTTTCAAAGTAGACAATTTTCAGATCTACCACAGGAATTAACTTTAAGATCCCTTAGGTAAACAATATAGCTGTAGAAAATTAAAAACTCAAAAACGGAGTGAATTTTAGCACTTTTTGACACTGCGTAGCGTCACGGATTAAAGGGTTAAGACAATAATGTCTACTCTTTCTGCATTTTCCATTCCCAGTGTACCTATGGAACATGTTTTGGTTTGCGTATGATTCATGTTTAGCCCAGGAAACATGTTTTAATGTTGGCTGTTCAGTGATGTTCCCAACGGGAATTTTTCTAAGTCCTCAAAGTCCCAAAACTGCGTTTTCTGTGGATGTGTATCAGGAGTTCAGACGGCTATAGGAGGTTATGATATGAGAATGAACCAAGTCTTGAAAGTCCCAAAACTGCGTTTTCTGGAGATGTGTATCAGGAGTTCAGACGGCTATAGGAGGTTATGATATATGCTATCTGAATACCCCAAACAATGCACAACATTGAGAGCAGTATGTCTTGTACCTGTGTAAGCGCTGGAAATATCATCGTGTTCTATGGCGTGTGCAGTAACGTCCTTGATTAGCGTGCAAGAGGTCTAGGGTTAAAGACCCGTTACATCCAGTCTTTTTTTCTACATTATTTACACATTTATATCAATACATCAACGTGTATGGACACGGTTTATTTTTTAACTGTCAAACGGCTCGTTGTTTCCACAAACGATTATAACGGTTTCGCCACCAACCAATCAATCAATAATCCGATGATAAAAACTCCGAAAATTGAACCCGCTTTTTTCTCAATTTCGGAGTTTTTTTTATCTTCAGATCGTATTCTTGGATGTTTTTAAATCAAATAAGACCCTCTGTTCGTAAATCCATCTATGTTAGGTGTTAGAAGTACAATAAGAATGAATCGAGATACATACATGCATTCATTGCGAGCAGTACAATATGTACCAGTCTAAGCGCTCCAACCTCCATCGAGTGGTGTGGCGTAGGCAGTAGCGACGCCGACTAGTGTTTTCGCGGTCCGGGGTTCGAGACCCGTTACCGGCAAACTTTTTTTCTTTCATATTCAGAGCAGAATAGTTGAGAAGGGTTTACTAAGGGTAAATTCTTTTTTCAAGCGCTCGTAGCTACAAAACGGGTGGTCCAAATTTGTTTTTTTATGTTTTTTATTTTTTTTTCGTTAATTATCTAGACATCCTGAAAACGAAAATATGCTTGGGGTCATACTAACAGAGATACAGGCGCCCAAAATTTCAAATTTTGTCTCAGAAGAACACAATCGGAGAAAAATGAAATTTGTATTTATTTTTTTTTTTTTTAAATACGAAACATATCAAGAGAGCGATGAATAAGAAGGAACTGACAATCAAAAAATTCTATCTTAAACCGTTTACCCGTACAAAAATAAAAACCTCAAAAAATCTACTATTTTGGTTACCTGAAGTGGGCGTCGCCTCACCACGACCTGTGTAAACCGACGCTACCGACGCTCATACTACGTCACCAAGGATTATTACTGAACTTAACTTCGAAGTTAGGACTAACTAGGTGCCACCGTTCATCCACAATCGGTACCGAAAGTGGAACGTGACAAGAAAATCTTTGAAATTCCAAAGACGCTTGACGTCGTTCACAACAAACATAGCGTGGCGATGATTTTTTTCAAAGTAGACAATTTTCAGTTCTACCACGGGAATTAACTTTAAGATCCTTAAGTAAACAATATAGCTGTAGAAAATGCAAAAGAAAAAAAAGTGCAAGATACGTGGAGATGAGCTGTTAAAAGATATTAAGTAAAGTTTCCGCCATACCATTAATTTACTTTTGTTGCCTGGTACAGCGCGTGGCAGCATGATCTTACTTCCCCCCCCCCCCCCAACCCACCTTCTTTCGTCAATATCTTCTAAACTAAGGTCGCACTAATTGTGTGGTTTGGACACACTAAATCGGAACGGCGCACACTAATTATACTGAGAATTTCAGTAGTAGTGCGACATGTGGGGGGGCAGCGTGAACTTGGCCCCCCCACCCTTAAATCGTTAATATCTTCTAAACTAAGGTCGCACTAAGTCTGGAGTTTGGACACACCTAATTGGAACGGCGCACACTAATTATACTGAGAATTTCAGAATTAGTGCGACAAGTGGGGGGGCCAAGTTCACGGACATGCTTCGTAGGCATCTGCGTCTTCTGGCAAGTGTGCATCTGGTAGGGATTTGTGTAGGTCAAATATTTCCTCACCCGCACATGTTAACAGGAGAGCGATTTTTCTTCTAGGAGTGACAATGTCAATGGCTTCTAGGTACATGTCAAACCGGTCTACCCATCTTGTCCATAAAGAACTGATGTTAGATTGGTCACGAATCTCGCTTATGATGAATGGTGGGAATCCGCCCAGGGTTGCTTTTGTTGAATCCAACGGGAATCCGGCCATTTTATCGCTGATGAAGGATTGGAACGGTATCTACGAGATGTAACCTACGATTGACCATGTGCTTCTAAGGCCATAAGTCTAGCCTAGGCCGCGCGCGTCTTTACTAGCTGAGATTGCATCTCAATATTATGGTAAGATCATACCTTGATAGTGTAGAAATAATCCCTTCTCGTCGCCAATGTTATGTTGTGGGATTCGGGAGTAGGTGGCACTTATACACACGATACCAAGTTACGATCTTAGACCATATATCACTTATACATAAATGTTTAACATGCTTCCGGTTCAAGGTCTCAACGTCGTAGCAGTTGATGGGTCAACTGCCATCAGCGTTGCAGCAGCGGGGGAAATGGACTTCTTCCCAATCCAGTCTCCAGCCAGGCATGGTGGTGCTGATCAAGGAGGACCGTCGTCCGCCTCTAGAGTGGCCACTTGCGGTTAACACAGAGACCTTTCCCGGGAAGGATGGTCACGTCCGAGTCGCTGCAATCCGGACGTCCAGCGGTGTATTCAAGCTCCCCATCACCAACCTGGTGCCCCTCCCCTACGAGCACTCGATTCCGTCGAGCTGATGTGTCGTGTCGTGTCGTGTACTGATGTGTCGTGTCGTGTTGTGTACAGTGGTTATTTTTAATTTTTTTTATTGTATCCAATCAACAGGGGGGAGCATGTTGGGAACAAGGTCCACTAGATCGCTTTGCGCTTCGCAATAGGGAAGTCTCACGCATTTTTTTTATTTGCTTACTGGTTACCTCAAGTTAAAATAAACGGGAACTAATTGGTTTCGGCTCGAAAGGTGCATTAACATCGCTTTAACAGCAAGTCAAAGATATTGCTGTCAAAACACGCTCAGAAACGAACCTGCGCCATCTTGCTCGTGATTAGAAGGTTCTGACGTCATATGTCAGTAAACAATAATTTTATATCATACAAATAGTACAGAAATCCCACCCTTTAGTAGATTATTGCTCTCATAAGACTTTAACTGTACCAACGTTTATTTCTATTTAGTAAATGAACACTTCTCAACATTAATTAACAACAATATGTTAAATAATAACATTATTTTAAACACGTTTTGGTAAATACTGTATCAAAAAAGACATTGTTGTAAAGTCACTGCATCCTAGATATTGTAAAATGTCCAACTTATTATCGTTGATATTATTACAAGGTCTACTAGATCGCTTGTAGCGCGCGCGAGCGCGCGCGAAGTAAGGTCATCTAACCTATTTCCATAATGTTAAAAATCCCATGTTATTCAAATGGGAGAATCATTCAGAAAAACAAATGAATTGATCTGTCAAAACAAATTATGGGCCAAAAAGACATAATAACAATCGGTAATGAGATTTTGTCTTCACATTCTATATATATATATATATATATATAAATATATATATATATTGTAATACTTTACGCGTAAATTCACATTATTGGTGAGGATTCATTAAATAATAATGCGATTTTTGTAGTTGGATCCAAAATGGCGATTTTGGATCTCATTCAATTACCTTACTTTGCGCTTCGCAATTACTCCGCTAGGAGTAAATCCAGTAGACCTTGATATTATTAAGAAAACTTCAAGGAGGCAGTTGTTTTCATGACATATGACGTCAAGAGCCGTTTTTCAATTACGGAACGGGAAGTTCCAAATTTCAAACTTAAAATGCTAATAGAATTGGAAATATACGCTTCTCAGATATAAAAATTATACCGCCCGTATTTTTAGATAATGATCTTCCATTTTTAGGTACTTTGAGGAATATTTATTTTTGATGAGACTTCCCTATTACTCCGCTAGGAGTAAATCCAGGAGACCGTGGTTGGGAATTGTTAAGTATAGAAGGCGGTGTTTAAAGTTTGGAGGTTGCTAGGATACGAGATGTTTTTGTGAGAGAGTTGTGTGTGATGAGATGGAAGAGAAGTGAGTCTACGAAAGTGATTTAATACTGTGTGTTTCATTATCAGTTCATTTTACATTTGTCAACCCTGTTGACCAAGAGGGATGGTGTGATGTACCGCCCCCTTCTCTTCAAGATTTCTCGTCAGTCGAGTCGAGGCTACTAACTGTATCGGACTGGTGGGAACACATCCGCTCCAGCGATCTTTTAGTGTCATCAATTGTAATTGTAATATAAATATAAAATAAAAGTAACCATCACACTCGTAATTAGGTCTAGTGATGTGAACTAGCTCGATTGTTTTTACTGTTCATTAACTGTTTTAGTATTAGTCTTTATACAAGTAAAGTGGTCCTCCGGTATTTTAATTATTGTTTATTTTTTAGCCGGTGTGCTCCAACAGCTGACTTGAAACGTCGTAAAGTTGGATTGTGATTTATGTGAGTTGGGGATCCAAACCCCAATCCGCGAGGAAGCTCAAGAAAGTCTTTGCTATTTACCATAAATATGACGCAAAAAAACAGATTACGAGCTTTGATGTGGAGGGGTTTTACTTTTATTGGACACTCAATTCAATGATTCAACTTTTTATGTACAACATCCTAAGATTTTATTCGTTGATACAGGATGAAGACACATAAAAATATGTATACATCAATTTTGCAACAAGAAACTCATCTTGCAGAAAGGATATCGTCCGAAGCGCGCTCTACATACGTCGGGGTTCATCGCGTCACAACGGAGCCGGCCCAACTGGACTCGTAATCCTCGTAAATCCATACGTCTCGTTGCTCGTGTTGCCCGTCTCAGTTATGTAGTAGTAATTATCTTCACTAGAACAAAACATCTCCACCCTGTAAATCTCATTTACTCAACTAGCGCAGAATTGAACCAAACCAACGCGCTTCCTATGATTAATGTTGCGCACATGAACATGGCCATCTCATGTTTATGTAATAAGACGATGGGTTGGTGATGTATGAAGATGAAAAGCGCGACAAGATGCAATACCACATCAGTAACCATCATTTATCTGACCAGCGGCAACAGCCAGTATTATTGGTGCATGTGATTACAACACATTAACACATTATTATATAACTCGTTATTCATGAAAAGCTGCAGACGTGCAAGACACTAACTGCACCAACTGGAAATATCACTTATCAAAAGCGGTATATAAAAAGGTAATAAAAAAAAACTGTTATGTGCTGAATTTATGTTCACGATATGTTCGTGTTGGTTTTACTGTTGTTAGTGTAGTATTATTGGTATTATTGTTGAGAATAATTATTATTTTGTAATTATTACGATTTATTCCGTACAATTTAAATATGGTAAGCAATAGATACAAATAAATCCTAGTATACTTTAACTTAAATTTTGTTCTAGTACGAACAACAATTAAGTTTCCAGCATTAATCTACAGCACACGGTTAATTATTCGTAACATTGGAACAACAGTTCGTAAATGGCACGTTTGTCAGTCTCAAGAGATCGTCAAATATGCAATGAACCTCGCCTTGTAGGAAATTCATTAATAAACAGATATAACGTAACAACTCGTTTTACGATAACAGCCGAGAAAAGGAAAAATTTCAAATCTTGTTACGTCATAAAAAATAAAAATCAACAAATGGCATTTTGAAGTGAAAAAATATTTTCGGTATTCGTGGATAAATCCAACTATTATTATTGGGAACTGCGGGACAAACAATACCCTATTAAATTGTAAGTTGTCAGAAATGCGGTGCCTTTTTGGCAACGTAATGAACGCTTTAGTAATATTTTAAATTGACAACTTTTCCAAAAAGGCAAGCTTATTAGCAGCTCACTTGGAAGGAACTTATTATTTGCTGGCCTTGATCTGCTGCGAAGGAAGAACCTTCCCGTTAATGTACAGACTGCGTGTAAGGATAACGTACAAGGATTCATTCAATTTAGTAAATTAATTGTACTATTGGAACTAAACTTATAGAGAGATTGGTGCCCACAGATCTAAAACTTATGGGTTCTAATTCTACGTAAGCCATGACACCTTTTTGAGAGGCGGCTTACTGAATTATATTAGCGTGTAATGTGATTGCCTTCATGAATACGTCATACATTTAGAATTATGATTTTTTTGGGAGAAACGCCGTCAATGGTGCCCCCCCCCCCTTATAATAGGCGACAGTACGTGGACTTCCGAGCATGTGATCTTGCACCTCTATAGTCGTGACCACAATAATTATATCATCTTGTAGACGAATATTCGAATTATATTAGCGTGTAATGTGATTGCCTTCATGAATACGTCAGACATTTAGAATTATGATTTTTTTGGGAGAAACGCCGTCAATGGTGCCCCCCTCCCCCTTATAATAGGCGACAGTACGTGGACTTCCGAGCATGTGATCTTGCACCTCTATAGTCGTGACCACAATAATTATATCATCTTGTAGACGAATATTATATATTGTTACATTATCTTCCAGCTTTCAGTTACTGTGCAACCTTCATAATACTTAGTAAATACACTGAATTTCATAAGGAATATTGGTTGTGTTCTCTTCAACCGTTGTGTATTTATTATTGTTTATTACACATATTATTATGCTTTAAATAAGTACTTCAAAGTTTCAAAGTTTCATGATGTTTTTTTTTTTTTAACCAATTGTGTTGTCACGCTACCCTAGCCCAACTATCGGGTGGACATTAATATTAATAAATCTTAGCTCAGTTGATTCGTGAGTACTTACTACTTGCTGATCTGCGCCTCCAAACTGAACGAAAACCAGCGTTGGTCGACGAAAGTACTTTCGTCGAATGGCCAGCTTTCGTTCTGGTCACCGGCGAAACGGACCTCCTCCCTTCACACACTTTATTTGACAACTGATGATTTCTTTTTAACATAAACTGATCTGATCTAATAAATACTTCCTCCCATCTCAAACCACACTCTTACATTTACAAACTAACACACCAGACAACATAAACTCTCCTCCCACCACGAAGGTCCGACTGGCAACTAACTGATTTGTTATTTTAAAAAACATAGCAACTCAAAACCAACAATCTTTAAGAACAAAAACTGATTTATTTTGTCTCCAACAACATAACATTGCCTTCTCAACTTCCATCTTTATAAGCCTCCTCTATACGCATGACCCTGTTTTCCATCGATGTCACAGTGTACATATTATCATAGTGGTAATAGGAGAACTGATATTACAATAATTAGGCTATTTAATTTGTCATATTATAATGATTATAAAGTAGGCCTCTAGAAGAATGAACATCTTCTACAATCACAGTTTCTTCAGATAGTTTGTTCCATTCTTTTATAGTCCTACATAGTACAATACATTTAAATAAAAAATTTGCGTTCGAACATTAACATCAGTTACGAGAGAACAATATTGTTTTTACCCATAAACACTAACAAAAACTAGATATTCCTACTATGCTCTTCATCCAAGATATAAGTATACGGTATGCCACGTTTTGATGGCTTGTAGAGATAACGTACACAACAGTTTGCATAGAAATACATTTTTTGGTTTGATGGAGTGTGACAAATCAAATGTCGAAAGGACGAAAGTAAACTCAAATCTGATCCTCACGCAATGTCCCAAAGTCCCCGAGGGTCCAGATTCTTTTAGAATTCATGTCTTTTTGAGCTGGATCTCGTTTGAGCACTTCAAATTTCAAGATTTTATTCACATATCAGCAGACGAAAAGAATAGATAACTTATTACCAGTATTTGCGCCATATATTATGCAAAATCTACATTCGAATAATTCCATTATCCAATCGGTTTTGAATAATATTTAAAAACCGGTACAATTTAAAAATTGTATGTAATATAACTGCTGCTGTAAATTTCAGATAAGTTATTTTCAACGAGGATCTAAATGGCTGAATGGAAAGAAGTGGAAATGGGAGGGCCTCGTTTTGTCGCTTCTTATGACCGCGTGTGTCGCAACTGGACCAATCAGGAGTCGATGTGTATAAATGACTTCAACTAATGCACTAGGAAATTAGATATTGAAACACAACGGGAACCCATCAACGACAACATGGCTAATGAATCTCAAACAACCCCATAAGACATTGACATAATCAATCGAGATCTCTAATAGTTGGAAATGAATGTGTCGTTCGTACAATTGTGTTGACAAGGATTTCTTTAATGCCAGGCGGTGTTACTTAAACAATTCTGGTCACATTTGGTACAGATGATGAGCTTTATAAAGAGAAAAGCAGTGACGAACTCAACCGCAAGAACTAATATGACTTCCGCTCCTGTGCCACTTCTTACGGCAGAAATACATATGGACCAATTATATCCCGGGACAATTCGTAGAGAAAGAAAAAGATTTGAAAATCGGCTCGTTTTCAAGCAATCGAATAATAACAATGTTATCATTTTAGACAGAATGAGTTAAAACAAACTAAATTAGTAATTTTGTCGCACGCTGGGGTTATAGAAACGGTATTCGAAAATTGACATATTATTATGGAGCTCCATAAAGCTTCTAAATTGTCGCAAAATGGAACGTTAAAACTGCTAATATTTATGTAACGCAGAACGAAAAAATATAAAAATGGACAATATAGTAAATAATACGTTCGGTAATTGTACATTAAAATGACATTTAAATATAATGCAATGTGACAGCTAGGTGAAACCTGTATAGAATTTTAATACAAATTTTGTACATGCAAGAAAATCTATCTTTATATAAATAAAATGACGATTATACATAAGGCGATTTCCGTTGAAATCAACTAGAAGCATTTCACTGACAACTTAACGTGTGGGGCAAAAATTAGACGAATGATGACATCAATAATAAAAATATATATTTACCCTTGAAACATAATTTGCGTGTTTTGATAAGAAGTGATATTGTGACAACGAACTAATTAGTAGACTTGGATTGTATATGTAAGTCAAACGGGATACAGAATGCCCGACAGAATGGGATAATGACATATATCATGTTTGATAAAAAAAAAAAAAAAGGTGGGGAACGGGTGAACAGCGTGGGAACTTGGCTGTGTGTAAAGACAAGGAAATTGCATTGGTAACAGCTGGAAGTATCGGAGAAAAGAAACCACAGCTCATAGTGAATGACTGTGTGTCCCGAACTAAGTGCTATGTGTAGGCACGCCATTCCGCTCCACATAGCGACTATATGTTTACTAACTCGCTATCCCGAGGTTCGTCGTATTGCTCCACATTCATACTTGCATCATGACAATGATAATGCATCGAAGTGCAGCTAGAAGGAGGAAGAGGGGGGGCCTTATAAAGTGGGTATTCATGAAAATAAAAGATCGTGGTCCAGCAAAATTAATCAAATATAATTAATTAGACGGAAACCTTAAGCGATTGTATATGAAGAACCTATTTCACTTAGTGATTTCATGACAAACTCAGCCACAATGCTATATTAAATTGGCCTCTTTGTAGCCTCGTACGACAAGCAGAGTTACTCATGGGCGTATTGTATTGTACGACAAAGCGGGAGAGGAGCTTGGAGAAACACGAATAGTCGAAACAGTAGGTATTCAATATAATTGGGTAAAAGACGAGTATAAACTTAAATTGTTCCTGCCAATTTACGGATCGTTTACATATCGCACTACCCGTGTGTACAATAGATTCTCTTTCCACCATTATCATTGAATTTCATTTCGTATACTTTGTAGTGTGAACAAATATTATTCCAAACTCTCAAGTGATCAAAAACTCACCTATTCCATCTAGAAGAGCATTTGTAACGTGGCACTGATACGAAGATGGGGGACCAAATTGTTACATAATGGCAAAACCACACCTGCATCATGTTGATTTCCCAAACCTCGATGAACTTTTCTACATGTGATTGTGGTTGTGGTTACAAAAGCTTTGACGGAATTAAAATTGTCTAGTCCACTTCACAGTCTGCGTATCGGCCCCTACACCTAGGGGCGCCCATTGTTGCTAAGGTAACAATTGTTTCCATGTTATTTCCCATAAACAAAACAAATCCATAGCAACAATGGGTGCCCCTAGGTGTAGGGGCCGACTATGAATTCCAACCTTAACTTGCACTTGTGACTCCACCTGAAAAAATGAAAACAAAAATTAGCAATGCAACATAACACACTAAGGACGAAATAAGTCTTTGTCTATTACTTTTCTTGAAGACAATTTTATAAACTCCCCAAATACTCCTTACATAATATCAATATATAAAATACTCTGTATGTATATATATATACATATATATATATGTAAACACATAATTCCAACCAACACATCTATGAAGGAACGTTCCAAAATTGTAGAGTATTCGTATGCGTGCCATGAAGTGACGTCAGAGAAGACAGGGCACACGTAGCCGATCCGTCCCAGGGCGACGCAATTCCGCCGAAGTCATATCCTCTTTTAGGCTACACTTGGTTGGGAACTTGATTTAAGCTATGTGCTGTTGTAAAGGCGTTTTTCCGCATTTGAGGCATACGCCGCTCTGGTTCCAGTATTGGCGATTGGTCTTGGGGGACGGGCGTGTTTTCCGGGATGAAACGAATACCGGCATCGCACTGCAGCAGTGGGCTGTCTTCTGAGGCCACGTACGAATGTGCAAGAGATAGCGGTGATATGCTCTTGATGCATGGGGAAGCCGATGTCTTGGTGAAGCCAGTGGATCAGAGTAGCTTTGGGTTATTGTATAATTGTTCTCACTTCTCACTTCTCAGTACTCTTTTCTGTGGATGGTTGCAGAATCTATACTTGTCTGACAACGCCAGCCCAAATGGAACACAATAGGTGATTCAAGTAAGGATTACTTGGCGATATTGGAGAGAGCGCTGAAACGTCCGTACTGCACGTTGATGTGTATATATCGAGTGTGGCGACACCAGTTGAATCGGGAGGCGAGAATTACTCCATACCACTCCAAGAATTGTTGGGTCTTCCAAGTACGATGCGGGGCGGAAAAACATTCAAACATTCGTTTCTGGCATTCTTTTACCGTTAATTCAAATACAATTTACATAATATGATATGACCTATAAGTATAACCAATTTTTTTTTTTTTTTATTTTTCCTTCATTTTATTTTTTCAAACATACAATATAAGATACATTATTTACAAATGTATAACAAAATCATTTTATAAGAAGCACACGTAAGATATATACATAAAACGCTCTAAGTTGTGTATTAAACAAACATTCATACATTTGATTGCATATACTCGTTATATTATCAAAATACGTCCGACAAATTTACTACATATATATATGTAGATATAGATATATATACACCCCAGTTAAAGAATTATCTTGTTTACATTAATATTCACAACAAATTGAAATTATTCCGGATAACAAATATTAATAAACACACAGCAAAAATTATATACCTAAATCCCCACATTCCCATTGGGTATTCCCAACAACAGGCATACAGAGGTAGTGGTAAATCGAGTGTAAGAACGCGTTCAAAATGTTGCATTGCTATGTGGATATAAACCCACCTGTGCAGTTGATCGTCCCTGGTATTCTGTATAGGAAGGTATACGGGCCCCCTGAGTCATCGTGGGGACGGAACGCACCATTTGTCTCGGAGATTACAGCTAAGCGTTGGGAGCAAAGCGAGAGCGCGAGCTCCAATCAGCGGCCGTGTTCGCGTGAAACTCGGCCGCTGATTGGAGCTCGCGCCCTCGCTTCGCTCCCAACGTTTAGCTGTAAACCCACTCTTAGGCTACTGGGTTTCAATTATTTTCCTGTAAAACAGAAAACGGTGTTGTTGTAGTATACAAATAGTAATGGTTGTATTAATAATGGCATTTGATTATCTGGGCCCAGATTCACGAAGGTGCCTAAGTGCTAAGACGTCCTAATTTAGGCAAATCTTGGTGATATAAATCATGCATATGTCATTCTGCAATGTCATAAAGATAAAATATAGTAAAATATCAACAATTTAACTAATAATATTTTATTTGTGTATAAGTAGTAATACCCAGAGATGATTTATCTTGATTTATCTAGCTAGGATTTGCCTAACTTAGGACAACTTAGAGTTATGCATCTTTGTGAATCCAGGCCCTGGGCCCGGATTCACGAAGGTGCCTAACTGCTAAGACGTCCTAAGTTAAGGCGCTTGCCCGACCTTGCGTGGGGAAAACGCATGTTTTTGCAGCACGCTGCGTTTATGCGTGAGATTTCGTAATGTATTCCGATTGCGTTTGTGTGCAGTGGGCGTGACGAGACTAGTATCGTACCTAACACAAATATTTTCATTAGTGGAACTCAAAACAGACGGCCGTGGTATATGGCTATTTACTTATTTTACATTTCCTATGTTTCTGTACGTCGTGGGATAGTTACATACACTTTAAAGTTAACAAATCCAGAACTAGAACCCATAACCTCAAAACTACTGCTTCTCCATCTTGCCTGCCGTTTTGTAGTTGTGCGCATGCGCACGCACTTCCCGCACTTCCGGTTCACTGCAAAAGTTGAGGTTTGGTCAACTTTTGCAGCACGCACCCAAGTCTCTCCTGATTGGTCGATCTGAGCCCGTCCATGGCGTCCACGCAAACAAACGCAAGGTCGGGCAGCCGGCTTTACAGCACCGTAGGCGCCATTAGGACGTCTTAGTGAAAAAGTCACGTGATTGCTATTCTCGAAAAATTTTAGGCGCTATTCTCCAAAGTGCTCAGTGCTAGGACATTGTAAAGACGTCCTAAGTTAGGACACGCCTAGGTCTGTCTTAGCGAATCGTTAGAGATGTACTAACAATTTTAAAACTGTATTTAAAAGAGTTTATAGATATAAATCGTAATAAATGGGGTATCTATGGACGCGGAAAAACGGCAGGAATGATATTCATGAATTATTAGGCAATAATTTGTTCCCCGAGAGAAATGACTAACCTAACCTCACATTTGACACCTGGCAGACCACCTGCTTGGGCCCTACTAGGCCTAGGCCTACTTGCTTCGAAATATCATCTTGCGATCTAGTTGTAATCCCCAACACACACTTTATTGTGCGTACCACCGTAGAATATATTAACGTGCATCATAGGCCTAGTCCAGGCTACAAGGTAGGCCCTACCAATATAAATTGAAATAAGAACTGCTTTGAATGAAGGCACTATGGGCTGTGGCCCATGTTCAGGTCTCTGGGGCATAGGCTTAGGCCTAGGCCTACGCTACACGCCCCAAACGTGTGGGTCTAGGGCCTAGCTAGGCCTTCGTGCTGGGCCTAGAACCTAGCATATATGCCCCTACCCTACGATCATAATGGGTGAGACCCAGTTAATGTGGCTCTACAGAGGCAGTACGTATCCTGCTGGCTACTTCAGAGTCCTAGGCCTAAACGCGCTCTTAAAAATATGTATACATAGGCCTATTACATTACATGTATATAGAGCCTACATTATATTGCACTCATTACATATACATAATAATCTACCATTCCAAATAATCTCCTACCAGTAGGGCATAGGCCTGTAGCCCATCTTACAAATTGTTGTCTAGTGATTCTAGAATAGTTTTGGTTAGAAAGAAAAGATTGACTTGACAAGAGAAGAGAATGTTTCAAAATCTTTAACTCATGGATATAGGCCTAGGCCTATAGGCCTACAGGCACTACCACACCTCTGCTAATGCTATAGGGTAACCCTATACCTACAATAGACAGTGGAGTCTGGCTGGTTGTAGTGGTCCTAGCATTAGAGGTAGGGTCATAGGTTAAATATCGTGTACTTGAAAGTTGGTCCACTACTATGTCAAACTTAAATATTCTCAATTTTGGAGGATTGTTTATGAAACAAAAATAAGTGTATGGTACAACTGTACACATATTGCTCCTGCTGGCTTCTACAGACTCATAAACGTGCTCCTGAACATGTATTGAAGATTATAGTAGGCTCTCTCTGAATAGAAAATATGCTATATCTTCGAAGTCTATTTAAGCCTACCGGTTGTTATTTTTACTATTACTGTTAGTTATGCACACTATCACATGTATGTTGGCTCTATATGTTGGTAGTATAAGGGTATATTCATTGGTTGATACTTATTAGAATATCTTGCACAAAAATATTTTTAATTTAACATTTACGACTCATTTACCGTTTAACGTAACGTTCAAAATTAAGTCGCAACCTGCATTTAGTGGTCCAGTTCAACATTAGCTCATTTAAAACAGGTACACTGACTTGAACAATATGTCTTCACTTGGTTTCAATGCTGAACTATAAATGTCTCATGAATGTATACATTTTAAATCAATAAATGGTAATTTTTTTACTTTCGTTAAATTTATACAATGGTAGCCTTATCTGTTATAACTTCCAACATAATACAGGCTAATATAAGAACAAACCATTTTGAAGCCAGCATATACAAATCTTAAATTACCAAAATATAACATAATTATCCGTCTGTTTGAACTCTATGCACTATCGGCTCTTCAATTATCTTAATGTCTGTGTATTCTTTTTTATTTTTCACATTCAATTCAGCACAAACTTTTTATCTTTTAAATTTCTATAAATTGTTATATTTTTTGTATTTTTAAATAATATTGTATTGTTGTGTTGGTGTACAGACCCAGTAAATTTTGTTAAACAATATTTTTTGTTACATAGGTATCTACTAAAAAATGTAACAGTGGTGTGAGCATGGTGTGATATTGTGGAAAGTATCAACAAGGCTGAAATAATTGAGTGATTTGTAGTTTCTATCACTCATACACATAAGAAAAATTAAGAAAGAAAACTTCAAAAAATTATTTTCAATTAGTTTCAGATTCTATTGTGGTGGTGTGTTGAAAGGAGATGCACATGACTTGAATGTTTATTGTACCATACATAATAAAATATATTTGCAGTTAGTTGGTAGCTTGTAATCTTTGTATGTACTCGTATCTCTGTTAGACTGGGAAAATGCATTTCAACTATTTGGGTGCAATATTATTGAAAATTTTAGAAAATAGGGTTATACTCTGCTAGTAGCATACATTCTCATCAAAAGTTAAACGTTACATCTAAAAATGTATACTATTGATTTGTTAGAATTGTTCAACAAACTAATTGTATGGTGAGTGAGAAGTCATTATACATTTCTATATTTTGTTTGAATTTCAGTCATTATTGTGATTGGTTTTCCACACTACACTGCCATTCAGTCATCTAAATGTAATTTTCTTGAAAGTACAGTAGTATTAAGTGTAAAACTTGCAAGTCACTTTTAAGTACTTTTATTGGAAATGCATGTTTATGATTCCAACTATAATTCCTTTCATCCCCCAGAAAGGTTAGCCAAGGAAAGTAAATTTTGGGTAGTTAGTGCAGGTACCATATTATTATAATTGATCGTTGAGGAGTGTTTTTACTGCTTTCTTAATTTGAAAACCTAATGGACACTGAGTCTATGAACTTCTCATAATTTTTAGAGAGGCACCTTTGAATTAACAAATGAAACATTTCAAACATTTAAACATTAAAAAAAAAAATCAAATTGTCTACTAATTGGTCTCATTAAAGTCTGTTTTATTTGACTGACTGTACTATTTCAGAACAAATACATTGATCTTGTGGCGGCTTGCCAGGCGGTGGGTCCGCAACAATCGAGGAAGAACAAATAAAATGTTTTGCTAATCAGTTTGTAACCAGGGGCTGATATAAAGACACGATAATAAATTTAGTTAAATTTGGTTCTTTATAATTTATCTTATAAAAACCATATTGGTGACCCCGACGTGATTTGATTTGAATAAGACTAATACCTTCTGATCTGTCGATAATCAATTTTAAATGGAAGCACCTACAAACGACACAAGAGTGGACCGAGTGAGTTTGAGGCTGCCGCCGTTCTGGCCAGAGAAACCGGCGCTGTGGTTCGCCCAATTGGAAGCACAATTCGCGCTAAGTGGCATCACTCAGGACACTACCCAGTTTTACCATGTGCTAGCCCAATTGGACAGCAAATATGCGGCAGAAGTGGAGGACATAATAATCAATCCACCCGCGACAAGCAAGTACAGCACCTTAAAGTCGGAGCTGATCTCGCGGCTATCGGCTACACAGAGCTCACGCATGCGCCAATTGCTAGAACGGGAGGAGCTCGGTGACCGTACACCATCACAGTTTTTAAGACATTTACGGGCATTTAGCGAAACGGCACTTCCAGACGAGCTACTACGGACATTGTGGCTCGGCCGCCTTCCATTAAGAATGCAGGACATATTAGCCGCATCGCCGACAACTGAGCTGGGAGCCCTTGCGAAGTTAGCTGATAAGATTTGTGACAACTCTACTGGACCGCGGGTCGCCGCTGTGGCTACCGAGGCAGATGTTCGAATTCAAGAGTTGTCACAACAGTTGGAGTCCCTGACTGCCAGTGTCGCCGCGCTCAGTGATGATCGATTCCAGGGCCGTCGTCAGCGTTCAAGGTCACGCAACAGGGCCCAATCACCAGCAGGCACGACCACTGACAGAGGATTTTGTTGGTACCACGCTACTTTCGGAAACCTCGCTCGCCACTGTATACCTCCATGTAAGTACCAGGAAAACAGTCGGGGCGGTCAGTAATGGCGGCTGGCTATGGCCCCACTGCAAATCGCCTTTTTGTAACCGACAGGTTGACGCGCACAGAGTTCCTTATTGATACTGGGTCCGACCTTTGTGTTTACCCGAAAAGCAAAGTTTTCGGTCATCCCGGGAAAACCGACTACACATTGTTCGCTGCAAATGGATCCCCAATTTGCACATACGGTCCTCTGACTTTATCTCTGGATCTTGGTTTGCGCCGAGATTTCACATGGCGTTTCATTGTCGCCGACGTCGATCAGCCTATCATCGGTGTAGATTTTTTGGCGCATTACAGTCTACTCATTGACGTACGCCGACGGCAATTGGTTGACAACGTCACTACATTAACAACTCCAGGAAAACTATCTACTGGCGCGCTAGTACACGTCAAGGTAATTTCGCGCAACAACGATCTTCAGTCCCCCTTTCACGCGTTACTCGCACAGTTTCCGGAAGTCACACGCCCAAGTGGCAATCCTACAATGCCAAAACACCAAACGCAACACCACATCAATACGACGCCCGGGCCACCGGTTTCGTGCAGGCCCAGACGTCTTGCGCCAGACCGCCTAAAAATCGCGAAACGGGAGTTTGACAGTATGATGAAAACAGGCGTCGCGCGACGGTCATCTAGCAGTTGGTCCGCAGCTCTCCACCTTGTTCCCAAGAAAGGTGATCAGTGGAGGCCTTGTGGAGATTACCGCCCTTTGAACGCCAGGACTATTCCGGACCGGTATCCAGTTCCACACATCCAGGATTTCACGCAGAATCTTTCAGGCAAGTGTATCTTTTCAACCATTGACTTAGTGCGAGCGTACAATCAAATTCCTGTTGCTGCTGAAGACATTCCCAAGACGGCGATCACTACTCCCTTCGGATTATTTGAATTTCCGTTTATGAGTTTTGGCCTACGAAACGCGGCTCAGACATTTCAACGTTTTATCGATGAGGTATTACGGGACCTCGATTTTTGCTACGTCTATATCGACGACATCCTTGTCGCTTCCTCCAACCCAACACAACATGAAGAACATCTTCGCCTCCTGTTCACGCGACTTTCAGAATACGGCGTTTTGATCAACTCCTCCAAATGTGTATTCGGTGTTCCAGAAGTCAAGTTTCTAGGGTACACAGTCAGCGCCAGTGGCACCTGCCCTCTTTCGGAGAAGGTTGAGGCCATCCTCTCTTTCCCCTTACCTGCCAACGTCAAGCAGCTTCGCCAATTCCTTGGAATGATAAACTTGTACCGCCGTTTTCTTCCGTCTGCAGCTAGGATACAGGCCCCCCTTAACAACCTCCTCGCCGGTGACGAAACTTCAGCCAAAACAATCATTGTTTGGACACCGGAACTCCAGGCTGCGTTTCAAGAATGCAAAAACAGCCTCTCCCAGGCTACGCTTCTGGCGCACCCAGATATCAACGCAGAATTAGCAATCATCACCGACGCCTCTGATACCAGCATTGGAGCCGCACTCCAGCAGCGTACGAGCCGTGGATGGGAACCTCTCGCTTTTTTCTCACGAAAATTAAATACCGCACAGCGTAACTACGGTGCGTACGACCGTGAACTTCTTGCAGTGTACGACACCATAATTTTCTTTCGCCATATGTTGGAAGCGCGCACTTTCACTGTGTACACCGACCACAAACCGTTGACTTTCGCATTTACACAGCGCCCTGAAAAATGTTCACCTAGACAGTTTCGCCACCTCGATTTAATCGGGCAATTCACAACAGACATACGTCATATTCCTGGTAAAGACAACGTCGTAGCCGATGCCCTGTCTCGTGTTGACGCCATCTCTTTTCCAGTCGGCTACGCTGATATTGCCCGTGCTCAACTGGACAACGCTGAGCTACGTGATCTCTTACATGCTAACTCTACCCTGCAGTTGCACCCACAGCAGCTTAATGACACAGATTTGCCTCTCTACTGTGACATGTCACAATCACTTCCGCGGCCATTCGTACCACAGACTTTACGTCGACAAGTTTTCGATAGCCTGCACAGTTTGTCTCATCCAGGTGTCAAAGCAACGACCAAACTCGTCACTCAACGTTTTGTATGGCCCTCTATAAATAAAGATTGCCGTGATTGGGCCCGCGCATGTATCACGTGTCAGCGTTCCAAAGTTACGCGTCACACCACAGCACCACTTGCACGTTTTTCTCCAACCGCCACCAGGTTCGAACACATACACCTCGACTTGGTCGGGCCACTACCAATTTCCGATGGTTTCCGATATCTCCTCACTTGCGTGGCCATACCGCTTTCCGATATCACTGCCGAGACGGTGGCTACCGCACTCGTCACAGGTTGGATCTCACGGTTCGGAACACCGCTTAAGGTTACAACGGACTTGGGCCGCCAGTTCGAGTCCCACCTCTTCCGTGCACTCAGTAACATTACTGGCATGACTCACCTCCGGACCGCAGCCTACCACCCTCAATCCAACGGTATGGTGGAACGACTTCACCGTCAGCTGAAGGCAGCACTTCGATGCCATGGGGATGACCGCTGGACGGACGCTTTGCCATGGGTAATGCTCGGCATCCGTGCCTCATGGAAGGAGGACCTCAAGGCCACCCCCGCTGAGCTCGTGTACGGCACAACACTCCGTCTACCGGGCGAATATCTCTCGCCCCCGCCAGCGACGCCAGAATCCACATCAGCATACGTTGACCGCCTTCGACGTCGACTTTCACAGTTGCGTCCGGTTCAACCGTCTCACCACGGCCAACACGCGGTCTTTGTTTTTCGAGATCTTGCAACCTGCTCGCATGTATTCGTGCGTCATGATGCGGTCCGTACTCCTCTTCAACAACCGTATGATGGCCCATACGAAGTCATTTCACGTAACGATAAATTTTTCACCATCCACCGTGCCGGCAAGAGTGTAGTGGTCTCCATCGACCGGCTCAAACCTGCATATGTGGATGCAGACAGCATCTTGGCTGTCAACGCACCTTCCAAACCGACGCCAGGCCACACTTTTCCTGGCAACGTATTGCCTATTGCAGCCCACTACAACAACAACAGCAACAACAACAACAACAACAACAACAACAACAACAACAACAACAACAACAACAACAACAACAACAACAACAACAACAACAACAACAACAACAGCAACAACAACAACAACAACAACAACAACAACAACAACAACATCACACCCTCATCAACCACCATCATCGGTACACCCACCGCTCCGTTGAATGCAAAAGCATCCGTCAAGCGCGTTCACTTTTCCGCCCAGCTGGTTCACACTTCTCCGTATCGTCACAACCCTCCGATACTGGGGGGAGGTACTGTGGCGGCTTGCCAGGCGGTGGGTCCGCAACAATCGAGGAAGAACAAATAAAATGTTTTGCTAATCAGTTTGTAACCAGGGGCTGATATAAAGACACGATAATAAATTTAGTTAAATTTGGTTCTTTATAATTTATCTTATAAAAACCATAATCTAAATGCACCCATCGTCTCGATTAGCCATCGTTGCATAAATATGAGACGTTAAGCCCCATTAATCAATCAATCAAATGCACCCACTATACTCTCCCATTTTGTCATGATTACCTCACTAGTCACCATGAATTTTACCTCAATCAAGTTAGGATTAGGTGCATTTTGATGGTAATGGTGCATTATTATCGTTGAGTGAGAAATATAGGGCTCACTCAACGTTATTATGTACCTAATAGAAAGTATCTCACCTTATTATGTTGCATAGGAAACAATTTGTTAACACAAAAACCAAACATACATACATACATACATACATACATACATACATACATACACACATACATACATACATACATACATACATACATACATACATAAATACATACATTGTTTACTCTTTAGTGCATTTATATTATTTTGTATTGTGCGCGCCTCCTGCGCGCGCCCTTCGTTCCGTGCTGCTCCGCGGCGAGCTATTGAAACTTCGAGGCATGCGCCTTGTGCCTGGCCACCAAGCTAGCGGGGAGTGACGGTTGGAGATTAGGGCGACTCGGACTTGCGTTGTGGACTCGTTACGAAACAGTCGTTTGTGCTCGAAGAAGCTTACCTATTCTGTATTCACTCTTTAGTTCTGATTATCTACAGATACATTGTCTAGTTGGTATATTTTGTATTCATTATATATATTTCCGTGTGATGAATTTGATTTTTATTTATTCTCCCATCTTGAATTGAAACATTACTTATGTCAACATCCCCTGACATAACATTTTTTGGTGACCCCGACGTGATATCGACATGCCATGCGACGTAATAACTACGTAATTCAAAGTGTTTTTCAACTTATTTCGAGTGAAACGGTAAGCCAGACTACGAACATTTATCGGCTTAGGCCTAGGCCTACTCAAGCAATACACAAGCATCGTTTTCAAGCCACCACGCCCACTAGGGGTAGGCCTACTATACTCAAGCAATTCGTCCACTTCTCAAGCATCAAGCGAGGCCTACTTCTTTCTCGATCTTTCAAAGCAAGGCCTATTGCATCCCTAGTCTCGAAAATTCTCCGAGATTCTACAGCCGCCAGCCAGCTGCCATGACCTTGGACGTCAAGCCAGACATCACCTGTCCGACCCAGTGACAGGCTACGTCCGAGTTTGTCATAGCTCGCCAAGGTTAGTACTATGTGAGGTTCCTGTCGGTTTCCTTTCTTCCTGCCTTATTATTCACGCCATTTTCCATGCCAATCTTATTTATCGTCGTATTTTTTACCTGTTTATTTGGACTGTAATCGAGCATTGTCTGTCGTTCGCATTGTCTTTATGGCTACCCCAGCTGACATTGCCAAGGCTGAAGCGGCCAAGGTCAAGCTACTCATCAAGCAGCGCGGTCATGTGAAAGCACGACTCACTCGTCATAAAACCTTCGTTGATGACTTTGACACGTCAAAACCACTTTCGCTCTTGTCCGTACGAATTAACAGTATTGATGAATGTTGGCTGGAATTCGATCGTATTCAAACACAGTTAGAAGAATTATTTGCTGATACTGAGTCATCTCATGAATTAGTAGAAGAAAGAATTGTATTTGAAGAAGAATACTTTGACCTTAAAGCACGCATCCAGGACTATTTGACTCCTCATGCGACTCCTCAAAGCCCTCATTCTGATTCTGCTCACTCAGCTGCCACTCTGACAACTAATGCCATTAAACTTCCAACCATCGAATTGCCTACTTTCAATGGTTCCTACGAAGATTGGCAACAATACCAAGACACATTCTCTTCCCTAATTGATTCAAATCAGTCACTCAATAAAATCCAAAAATTCCATTACCTCAAAGCTTCCCTACGAGGCGATGCATTAAACGTTATTCATTCTCTTGAGGTGTCTAGTGTTAATTATGACACTGCATGGGAGTTACTAAAATCTAGATTCGCTAACAAAAGGATTATAATTACAAAACACATTCAAGCGCTCTTCGAGCTACCGAAGCTACAATGCGAATCCACCGCTTATCTCAGACCCCTAGTCGACAACCTTCAAAAACACATGCGAGCACTTGCCACCTTGGGCGAACCTACCCACCATTGGGACGCATTGATTTTGTATATGATAACTAACAAATTCGACTCTGCTACCCGGCTCCTTTGGGAAACTCATTCGGCCACGGTTACTGATGTGAAGTACAAGAACTTAATTCAATTTCTAAATGAACGGTGCGTCATTTTAGAAGCATGCAATTCGGATAAGCCTAACTCGAGAAAAGCCCCGGTTCGCAATCCATCTACGTCATTTGTGACTTCAAGCCCACAGCTCAAATGTCTACTATGCGAGCAATCACACTCACTAATGCAGTGCGATAAATTCACTGCCCTATCTATTCAAGATAGGATACAAAAGGCTAGAGACCTGCACATTTGTCTCAATTGTTTGAAGTTCGGACATCAAACAATTAAATGCAAAAATCCTGGAACCTGCAGGAAGTGCCATAAGCGACATCATACAATACTACACTTGGGCGAAACCACTAGACCACAGTCAGAAACCGTTCAACCCACAGTTACTACAAGCTCGCAAGGCAACGGGGAGGTAGTTCTCGCGACAGCTATAATTCTCATATCTAATTCTACTGGCGCTCTTTTCCCTTGCCGTGTACTGCTTGACTCGGGCTCCCAGTCTCATTTCATGACTGAAGCTATGGCCCAATCTCTAGGATTGAAGCGGAACAAGACATGCACACCCATATTCGGAATAAACAAGCAGTCAGCCAAAGCATCGCACACTGTGCAAACAAAAATCAAGTCACAATTCAATTCTTTTCAAGCAGACCTAGAATTTCTGGTCATAAATAAGATTACAGGTGAATTGCCTTTATACGAGGTAGACATCAGAGATTGGCATCTTCCGCAAAGAGTTAAACTTGCAGATCCTCAATTCAATATGCCGCGGGGCATAGATGCCCTCCTAGGGGCAGAAATATTCTTTGAACTTTTATGCATAGGCCAAATCAAAATGGGTAAAAATCTTCCCATAGTTCAAAAAACCTCCCTAGGCTGGGTTGTGACTGGAAGGGTGTCTCGACGAGGCAATTCAATGCAGTCAATCCAATCGAACCCTCTATTCTGCCATTTGAGCATTCAAACTAAACTCGATAATCTTCTCACTGCGTTTTGGAAGATCGAAGATTGTTCTGAAATTTCATCTCCTAAACCATCCAAGCAAGAGGAAGCATGCGAAGCTCACTTCAGTTCACACTTCCAGCGCACATCAAGCGGCCGTTACACGGTACAATTGCCATTCAATCAAGATCCACAAGGTTTAGGAAAGTCAAGAGACCAAGCTGTTAAACGATTTAAAGGCCTAGAACGACGCTTATCTTCAGATAACATACTGAAAACACAATACTGTGATTTTCTCAATGAATACATGGAACTTAATCATATGGAGTTGGTTGAGGAACAAAATGAACCTGAAAACTGCTACTATCTTCCTCACCATCCTGCGCTCAAATCTTCCAGTACAACCACGAAACTACGAGTTGTCTTCGACGCTTCAGCGAAATCATCCAGTGGCCAGTCATTAAACGATATATTAATGGTTGGACCAACTATTCAACGTGACTTGTTTTCAATCATGCTGTCTTTCCGTATGCATGTCTATGTTTTCACCACAGATATCAAGCAAATGTATAGGCAAATTCTTGTTGAGCCTACTCAAACAGAATACCAACGCATCGTGTGGCGGAACAATCCTGACGAAGAACTACAAACATATCGGTTGACTACAGTAACCTATGGTACCGCTGCCGCACCATTCCTTGCAATTAGAACATTACAGCAGCTCGCTGGAGATGAGAAACATAATTACCCACTTGCTGCTCAGACTGCAGTTAATGACTTTTATGTTGATGATCTAGTTACTGGTTCTAACTCTCTCGAAACAGCTCTCCAAATACAATCCGAAATGATTCACATGCTTGACTCAGGTGGATTCGAGTTACGGAAATGGTGTGCCAATCACCCTGAACTGTTGAAGAACATTCCTCCTGAACATAGGGACCAATACTATTCCATTGATACCGAAGATAGCAAGGCTAGTATCAAGGCCTTAGGAATCCATTGGCAACCTACATCAGACACTTTCCAGTTCAAGGTTACCCTCCCAGACAAGCCTCCGAATGTAACCAAAAGAACCATTCTCTCTGAAACTAGTCGGTTATTTGATCCTCTGGGACTCGTTGCCCCAGTAATCATTGTAGCCAAAATCATCATGCAACAATTATGGCAGCTAAACATCAGCTGGGACGAATCGGTGCCATTCCACATCCACACTACGTGGATGCACTATAGATCCAGGCTGTTCGACCTAAATGATGCGTCAATCAAGCGAAGAATTACTCATGGCACTGACGAAACCTCCGTCGAACTCCACGGGTTCTCTGATGCCTCCGAAACAAGCTACGGCGCCTGCATCTACATCCGAAGTGGACACTCCAACGATGTAGCTTCCGTTAATCTATTGTGCGCCAAGTCTCGTGTCGCACCCTTGAAGAAAATATCTCTTCCCAGACTCGAACTGTGCGGCGCACTCATTCTTGCCCAACTGGTCTCCAAGGTCGCTGACGAGTTAAGCCGGCACCGCATCAAAGCTACTCACTTGTGGACTGATTCCACAATAGTACTGCACTGGCTCGCTTCTCCTTCCAACAAGTGGAAAACCTTTGTTGCTAATCGAGTGTCGGAAATTCAAGGCCTCACAAATCAATGCACCTGGAGGCACGTCAACTCAGGGGACAATTCCGCTGACATTTTATCTCGAGGTACTACCCCAAAACAACTCATAAACTCTGAACTTTGGTGGTTTGGTCCTTCCTGGCTCAAGCATGATTCCAGGCAATGGCCTACCGCGTCTATACAACAAGAAATTCCTTCACCGGACATACTTGAAGAAAAGAAAAACCTGATCATCTCTTGTCCAGTTAATCTAGAGTCAGCAGAAAATCTCAACTTAGACTCGAAGTTCTCCTGCTGGTACAAGCTTACAAGAATCACCGCATTGTGCAAGCGATTCGTCAACAACACAAGACTACATCGCAACCAGAGGCAGTTTGGCCCCCTGACGGTGCCCGAGCTTCAAGTAGCTGAAGTCTTTTGGATTAATTCTGCTCAACAACTGCATTTTGCAGATGAAATTAAGAGCCTAAAAAAGAAAGGTCAAGTCAAGCCTAGCAGCAAACTTCGCACCTTAAACCCCTTCGTTGACACTAATGGTTTGCTCAGGGTGGGCGGTCGTTTAAAACATTCCGAACTTGACTATAACCATAAACATCCTATCATCTTGCCCGAAGATCATGTCATAACTAAACTAATTATTCAAAGGGAACATATCAAATCCCTTCATGCCGGACCTCAAGCCCTTCTAGCAAGAATCAGAACAAAATTTTGGCCCATCAATGGAAAAATTCTCACGCGAAGGATAGTTCGAAAGTGCATCAAGTGCTTCAAGGTAAATCCAACAAACAACAAGCAATTAATGGGTGATTTGCCACACTACCGTGTTCAACCAAGTCGTCCATTCCTAAATTGCGGTGTGGATTACTGTGGCCCTATATACGCTAAACGAATGTTCCAACGACGTTCAACTGCTGTAAAAACCTATATTGCCTTATTCATTTGCATGGCCACCAAGGCCATCCACTTGGAATTGGTGATGGATCTCACCACAGAAGCCTTTCTTGCTGCCTTCAAACGATTCATTTCAAGAAGAGGCAAACCTACTCACATCTATTGCGATAACGCTACCACGTTTGTTGGAGCAAAAAATGAACTCGCCGATCTACGCAAGTTGTTTCTATCTAACGCGTATCAACATGACGTAGCTAGGCTTCTAGCTGAAGATGAGATAACGTGGAAGTTCATCCCTGCTAGATCACCTCACTTTGGCGGTTTGTGGGAAGCTGGTGTTAAAACTGTGAAAGGTCATCTCAAGCGTTTGATGGGCAATGCTCAGTTGCAGTTCGATGAACTAATAACCCTGCTATGTCAAATCGAATCCTGCGTTAACTCGAGACCTATCACTCCACTATCTTCCAACCCTGATGACTTACTTTCACTTACCCCAGCTCATTTTCTCATCTCTGATACTCATTCCACGCCTGTTGAACCCGACCTCACCTCACTTAGTACTAACCGTCTGAGTAGGTGGCAGAGAGGCCAACAGCTACTCCAAGCTTTCTGGCGTCGCTACTCATCCGAGTACCTGACATCTCTGCAACAGCGTCATAAATGGAGCGCCATGGGCCGGGACATTCAACTCAACTCCTTGGTGCTTCTCAAGGAAGACTTTCGTCCTCCCCTTACCTGGGATATCGGTCGGGTCGTGACTCTACACCCTGGTGCTGATGGCATCGTGCGTGTCGCTACGGTCAAGACTTCACGAGGACTCTTCAAGCGGGCTACCAACAATCTGTGCCCGTTACCTACAGACTGATCACTGTGATTTTTGTGTATCGCTGTGTTTGTGTTTGTTATTGAAAGCCCAGCCTTTCAAGGTGGGCGGTATGTTTACTCTTTAGTGCATTTATATTATTTTGTATTGTGCGCGCCTCCTGCGCGCGCCCTTCGTTCCGTGCTGCTCCGCGGCGAGCTATTGAAACTTCGAGGCATGCGCCTTGTGCCTGGCCACCAAGCTAGCGGGGAGTGACGGTTGGAGATTAGGGCGACTCGGACTTGCGTTGTGGACTCGTTACGAAACAGTCGTTTGTGCTCGAAGAAGCTTACCTATTCTGTATTCACTCTTTAGTTCTGATTATCTACAGATACATTGTCTAGTTGGTATATTTTGTATTCATTATATATATTTCCGTGTGATGAATTTGATTTTTATTTATTCTCCCATCTTGAATTGAAACATTACTTATGTCAACATCCCCTGACATAACATACATACATACATACATACATACATACATACATACATACATACATACATACATACATACATACATACATACATACATACATACATACATACATACATACATACATACATACATACATACATACATACATACATACATACATACATACATACATACATACATACATACATACATACATACATACATACATACATACATACATACTGTATACATACATACATACATACATACATACATAAATACATACATACATACATACATACATACATACATACATACGTACGTAAATACATACCTATACAGGTAACCTTTACTTAATTTTATCTTATAATATAAGGCGTTATTAAATAAACATAAATCATTGCATTAATTTTATTTCATTATATTATATACAGCTTACAGCCCTACTGTCTTCACTTCCTTCAAAAACTCTTTTTTGTTATGACATAAAATATCAAAATAAAACCCTCTGTTTTTATAACTTTCAAACAAGTTGAATGGAACAAGTAGTTAATTACGTTCCAAAGAATAAAATATTCAAATTTCGAACTATTTTAAATATTTTTATTGTTATTGGTCAAGAGTGCATCCAACAATGACGTCATCTATGACGTGCGTTCTAATCCTTAGGACATCGCTAAGACGTTGTTAAGAATCTTTGAGAATAGGCCGTGACTTAACTTAGGACGTCTAGTTAGGACGTCCTAGCAGTGTCTTACCAGTGTCTTATCTTAGGCAAATCCTAACGCTAAGACGTCCTAAGTTAGGCACCTTCGTGAATCCAGGCCCTGGTGTTTAGCGACCTACTCAACCGTTTGATCCATACAACCAGGCCTTGCCATCGAATTGCCTTTCATAAGTTTTTTAGTGTGATGTGCCTATTTTCGTGGATATTAGTTATCTGTTTTCACTTATTTAGACATATCGAGATTAATCTACATTGAAAACTGAATCTAGAGGGCATTAGTAAAGTTTCACGGCAAAAAGTGGCTTAGGCCTAAGATGGCCACAAAGTTGTTACATAATAACAAAACACCCACCTGCGTCATGTTGACGGCCCAAACCACGAAGAACTTTTCTACATGTGATTGTTGTAGTTGTGGTTACAAAAGCTTCGACGGAATTTAAATCGTCTTGCCGATGTTACAGTCTGCGTTTTAGACCTACACTTGAAAGTCCACCTGAGAAAATGAAAACAAAAATTAGCAATGCAACATAACACATTAAGGACGAAATAAGTTTAAACCGATCACAAGAATCACCTTTTGTATATTACTTTTCCTGAAGACAATATTATAAACTCCCCAAATACAATCTCCTTACAAAATACCAATGTATAAAATACTCTGGGTATATATAGATATATCGATATCTATATATGGAAACGCATAATTCCAACCAACATCATCTATGAGGGAACGTTCCAAAATTGTAGAGTATTCGTATGCGTGCCATGAAGTGACGTCAGAGAAGACAGGCCACACGTAGCCGATCCGTCCCAGGGCGACGCAATTCCGCCGAAGTCATATCCTCTTTTAGGCTGAACTTGGTTGGGAACTTGATTTAGGCTATGTGCTGTTGTTTAGGCGTTTTTCTGCATTTGAGGTATACGCCGCTCTGGTTCCAATACTGGCGATTGGTCTTGGGTGACGGGCGTGTTTGCCGGGATGAAAAGAATACCGGAAGCGCACCGCAGCATTGGGGTGTCTTCTGAGGGCATGTACGAATGTGCAAGAGATAGCGGTGATATGCTCTTGAAGCATAGGGAAGCCGATGTCTTGGTGAAGCCATTGGATCAGGGTAGCTTTGGGTGATTGTACAGTTGTTCTCACTTCTCAGTACTCTGTTCTGTAGATGGTTGCAGAATCTATACTTGTCTGACAGCGCCAGCCCAAATGAAACAAGCATTTGTGATTCAAGTGAGGATAACTTGGCCATATTGGGAATGTATGGATCAAGAGAGCGCTGAAATATTCGTACTACACGTTGATGTGTATATATCGAATGTGGTGGCACCAGCTGAATCGGGAGGCGAGAATTACTCCAAGACACTCCAAGAAATGTTGGATCTTCCAAGGACGATGCGGAGCAGACATTTATTCAAACATTCTCTTCTGGCATTCCTTTACCATTATTTCAAATACAATTTACATAATATGATATGATCTACTCGTATAACCAACTTTTTTTTTTTTTTTTTTTTTAAGTTTTCGTTCATTTTATTTTTTCAAACATACAATATAAGATACATTATTTACAAATGTATAACGCACAAATTTTTGTATTATACAAACTAAACATTCATACATGATATGATCTATAACCAACATTTCTTTTCTTTTTTTTTTTTTAGTTTTCGTATATTTTATTTTTTCAAACTTACAGTTTAAGATACATTATTCACAAATGTATATCAAAATCATTTTGAAAGGAGCCCACGCAAGATATATACATAAAACGTTTAAGGTTATGTAATATACATACATTCATACATTTCATTGCATATACTCTTTACATTATCAAAATATCTTGGACAACTTAACTACGTATATATATATATAGATATATATATTATACAACCCAGTTAAAGAATTATCTTGTTTACATTAATATTCATAATAATTTGAAATTATTACGGATAACAAATATTAATTAATACTCAACAAATATTATATTCCTAAACCCCACATTCCTATTGGGTATTCCCAACAACAGGCATACAGAGGAAGTGGTAAATCGAGTGTAAGAACGCGTTCAAAATGTTGCATTGCTATGTGGATATAAACCCACCTGTGCAGTTGATCGTCCCTGGTATTCTGTATTGGTAGGTATTGGAGCATACGGGGCATCGTGGGGCATCGTGGGGCATCGTGGGGCATCGTGGGGCCGGGGCGCTGTTGTCCAAATCATTTGCCTCGTCGACCGCTCACTGCATTAGGCTACTGGGTTTCAATTATTTCCCTGTAAAACAAAACGGAGTAGTTGTGCTAAACAAATAGTTATGGTACTTTTAATAATGGCAATTGACCAGTTTCATCAACAGCGCTGCGGCGAGTTTTGGAAGCTCGCATATGACATAGATAACATTGAAGGCATAGGCGAAAACCCACTTATCTCGCTCTAGCTACGAAAATAATTTTTTTAGCGGGAGACTTATTTGAAGGCGTTTATGGGAACTACAATTCTACGTATTTCGAAAGTATTACGAAAAATCTACATGCAGCGATGAGGGAGTTATTGATCGTAAATGATCTTCTTGCGTGTGGCTGCTGCGCAAATCTCGCCTCTAAGGCGTGACCTTCTGTCGTATACGCAGGCTGAGCCGTCGCTGGTGTGCGTAAGGTCTACTAGCGAGATTTGAGTGAGATGCACATTTCAAACGAACAAGCCGCGCCAAGAAACCGTTGTACAACTAGCAAATATGAAAATAGAACCTATCAACACGCTCATTGGATCTGATAGATCGGCGAATAGTGTACATCACCAAGCAAGTGTATTTTTTTCTTACGGTTGATTTCTTAATATGACAAACTGGTAATATAGCACTGAATTTAACATTCCGCCTCGATATGTTTATCACTTATTTGTATAATTCATTTTTTAACAAATGCTGTATACATAGCCTACCAGACGTTTGTGAGAAGTTTAAAAATAATAAATAATTACACTTCCTTTGTATATGATTTACAAATCCCGAACCTAATATTGCACATTTAAGTCAACTTGACGCGCCGATCTGTCAGATCCAATGAGCGTGGTTCTATTTTCACCAAACACACCAGCGACGGCTCAACCTGCGTATACGACAGAAGGTCACGCCTTAGAGGCGAGATTCGCGCAGCAGCCACACGCAAGAAGATCATTTACGATCAATAACTCCCTCATTGCTGCATGTAGATTTTTTGTAATACTTTCAAAATACGTAGAATTGTAATTCCCATAAACGCTTTCAAATAAGTCTCCCGCTAAAAAAATTATTTTCGTAGCTAGAGCGAGATAAGTGGTTTTTCGCCTATGTCTTCAATGTTAACTATGTCATATGCGAGCTTCCAAAACTCGCCAAAGCGCTGTTAAGGAAACTGGTCAATTGATAATTTAGTTTTTAACGACCTACTCAACCGTTGGGTTGAGAAGGTCCTTCACATTGAATTGCGATCGAATTTCGAAACAACAGGTCTTTCCCATCGAATTGCCTTTCATACATTTTTTAGTGTGACTATATTCGTGGATATCAGTTATCTGAATTCCACATATTTAGACAAGTTCAACTTAAATCTAATTTGACAGCTGAATATAGAGGGCATTAGTTAAGTAGCAAAGCAAAATGTGGCATGGACGAACAGGGGCGCCGGGTTTTCCAAATTCCGAGGGGTGCTCAACTTCGCGGAAAAAGGACCAAGCACGGGGCTTTGGGAGGCAGAGCCTCCCATTTATAGCGCCGCAGGCGAAAAAATTTTAAGCTCCGTTTTAAGAGTGTGTTTGGTGCGTTCTAGAAAAAAAGTGGCGTGAATGCAATGCCAAAATAATGCATTTAAAATATATATATAATAATATACATATAATAATGCCAAAAAAACATTATTGTAATCACTTTGATTGTATCCAAGATAAAAATAGAAACATAATCGTACAAAATATTTTTAAAACTTTTTCTGAAAACTAAGACCTCAAAACTCTTATATAAATAGGTATAATTTTTCATATTTGCAGGGGTGCTGCGCACCCCTCAAAACAATCCGATGGGTGCTTCAGCCCCTGAGCACCCACATAGTCGGCGCCCCTGTGGACGAAGACGGGCACAAAGTTGTTACAAAGTAGCAAAGCCTCACCTGTATCACGTTGACCTCTCAAACTGCGAAGAACTTTTCTACATGGGATCGTGGTTACAGAAGCTTGTGACGGAATTCCAAATCCACTTCATAATCTGCGTTTTAGACGTTCACTTGTAACCCAACTAAAAAAATTAAAAAACAAACATTAGCAATGCAACAAAACATACTAAAGACGAAATAAATTAACCCGAACGCAAAGAAAAGGAATAATCGGATGATTTACATATTAATTTTCTTGAATACAATATTATAACATCAAAAAATACACTCTACAGTAACAATACATAAATTGCTCTCTCTCTCTCTCTCTCTCTCTCTCTCTCTCTCTCTCTCTCTCTCTCTCTCTCTCTCTCTCTCTCTCTCTCTCTCTCTCTCTCTCTCTCACTCTTTCAACACCAGATCAAGATCCGGCACTATACTAGCTTTTCCTATCCACAGAACTAATATTTTAGATAATTCCTTCATAATACATGCTATACGCACCTGGAATGCTCTACCTGCAGAGATAAGGGATGTTTATCATGACAATTTAGGGTTATTTCGATTAAAAACTCACAATCACTATTTTAATAAAGTTAACACTTATTTTAAATACCAATTATGGCAGAATGTACTAGACGGAGAGCCAGCAACATAAAAGCTCCCCTCATAAGGTACATATGTTTTGACTTTTGAAATAGGAGCGGAAAAAACTACTCTACTAACAAAACGCGCGTCTTACTCCTCAACGTGGGGGCTTTTAGGCCCCACAGGGGGCCAAAAAAGCCGAAAAAAGGCCCAAGGTTCCCCTCATAAGGTACATGGATGGAGTAAACGCCATTTTGTAGAGATAAGTGTCCCAAATAGGAATTCGAAGAGTAAGACGGGATATTAGGGGGCGTTTACCGATCAGACGCCATTTTACCCAAAAAGGGCCATTTTTTATTTTCGCACATGCATGCGCTTAAACACTCAAAACATATCCGGAAATGTCTCGAGACGTAGAAAAACATACATTTTAAAGAAATTTTGGGTTATTGTCCTCGCCAGACGCCCTCAAAAGCGGCCCAAAAAGGCCAAGGTTCCCCTCATAAGGTACATGAATGGAGTAAACGCCATTTTGTAGAGATAAGTGTCCCAAATACGAATTCGAAGAGTAAGACGGGATATTAGGGGGCGTTTACCGATCAGACGCCATTTTGTCCAAAAAGGGCCACTTTTTATTTTCACACGTGCACGCGCTTTAACACCCAAAACATATCCTTAAATGCCCCTAGAGGTGAATACATTTCTAAGATATTGTGTGATGTCCTCGCCAGCCCCCCCCCCCCCCCCCCCCACAGCCTCGATCCGGATGCGATAGTTTTGAAGCTCCGCCCACCCCTAACTTTAATATACCAGTATTTATTATTATTAATGTCAGGATTGAAGGATATGTTTTGGGTGTTAAAGCGCGTGCACGTGTGAAAATAAAAAGCGGCCCTTTTTGGACAAAATGGCGTCTGATCGGTAAACGCCCCCTAATATCCCGTCTTACTCCTCAAATTCCTATTTGGGACACTTATCTCTACAAAATGGCGTTTACTCCATTCATGTACCTTATGAGGGGAACCTTGGCCTTTTTGGGCCCCTTTTGAGGGCGTCTGGCGAGGACAATAACCCAAAATTTCTTTAAAATGTATGTTTTTCTACGTCTCGAGACATTTCCGGATATGTTTTGAGTGTTTAAGCGCATGCATGTGCGAAAATAAAAAATGGCCCAATTGGGTAAAATGGCGTCTGATCGGCAAACGCCCCCTAATATCCCGTCTTACTCTTCGAATTCCTATTTGGGACACTTATCTTTACAAAATGGCGTTTACTCCATTCATGTACCTTATGAGGGGAACCTTGGCCTTTTTGGGCCCCTTTTGAGGGCGTCTGGCGAGGACAATAACCCAAAATTTCTTTAAAATGTATGTTTTTCTACGTCTCGAGACATTTCCGGATATGTTTTGAGTGTTTAAGCGCATGCATGTGCGAAAATAAAAAATGGCCCTTTTTGGGTAAAATGGCGTCTGATCGGTAAACGCCCCCTAATATCCCGTCTTACTCTTCGAATTCCTATTTGGGACACTTATCTCTACAAAATGGCGTTTACTCCATCCATGTACCTTATGAGGGGAACCTTGGGCCTTTTTTCGGCTTTTTTGGCCCCCTGTGGGGCCTAAAAGCCCCCACGTTGAGGAGTAAGACGCGCGTTTTGTTAGTAGAGTAGTTTTTCCGCTCCTATTCCAATAGTCAAAACATATGTACCTTATGAGGGGAGCTTTTATGTTGCTGGCTCTTGGACGTCAATGGAAAATAAATAGAGTGAATGGGATGGATGAATGAGACGTTGATTTTTGTTAGTGTATAAGTAGGTTGGATGTAAGAGAAGGCCCAACTGGCCTTAATCCCGCTTTCAATAAAGACCATCTATCTATCTATCTATCTCTCTCTCTCTCTCTCTCTCTCTCTCTCTCTCTCTCTCTCTCTCTCTCTCTCTCTCTCTCTCTCTCTCTCTCTCTCTCTCTCTCTCTCTCTCTCTCTCTCTCTCTCTCTCTCTCTCTCTCCCCCTCTCTCTCTATAGGTACAACGGTTGGAGCTAAGCGTTGACTGATTTACGTTCAGCTCAAACCGTTACACCTATAGGAACGTGAAATGTTGAGGGTGCTTGATAATAAAGAATAAAGAGTTTTTTATATTTTAATGATTGTAATTTTACTGATTTTATTGTATGAGTCACGACTTACTCCTCCATGACAATCATAACGCTAAGGTGGCTTCGGGATAATTATACATGTTCTTCAACATATACAACTTATGTATACGATCGATACAACATACTTCTGGTTACTAAACTTGATCCCCGTGTATCGGGGTCTCGTCGAACTTTTGCTAAGCGGAGATCAAGTAGACTTTGACTGATAACTATTTAAAACCTACAAAAGTTTCAAAGGTTTATAATGCAGACATTACTACAACACTATTCCATTCACAACTAATTGAATTTATTACTTTCTAAATCACTTTCAAACGATCTAAAATAAATCTTCACACACACATCTAGATGTGTGTGAAAATACCACTTATAGAATTATTTATGAGTGGCTTTCCTTTCGTATAGTGATGATATAAATTGAAAAGTGTAATGAAAATGTACGAAATTTCTGAGGTCACCGGTTCGATTCCGGCCACCGGCAATACTGACTGAAGGTTTTTTTTAATCGTAAAGACGAATTATATGATTTAATTCTAATAACGGCCCTCGGACATTGCTTTCCAACCATTCAAACACCCTAATATATCTGGCACATCAGGTAAATCTAGTGTGAACAGTAAAACCAATGATTCTATAACCGGTATTCCTACGAAGAATTATTATTATTAAAATTGCTATTATTATTATTATTATTATTATTATTATTATTATTATTATTATTATTATTATTATTATTATTATTATTATTATTATTAAAATATATATAGACATTATAATGCAACAATTAACATACTACATTTTCAATTACAACTAAAATAACTTTTTAAAATTACAATAGTTTTGAGAATTTACATAATGCAAACATTCAAATACTATTTCAAATGTACAATTACAATCAGAATTTAAATTTAGATCAGATGTTAACATTTATATAACACATCCATTCATATGCCACTTTTTCAAATACCACTTACATAATCGTTTACCATCTTGTTACGTTGCAACCCCCTATACATGGGTGCAGTGCTAAGGAAATGGCGAGGAAAGGTAGGATATAATGATAATGATATCGTTACCTGTATGGTCCACGAATCGCAGCGCTCCACTCACAGAACACACGCAAATTGAATTAGGTTTGATTAAAAACAATTGTACATATACTTATTAAACACACAATAATCGGAGTGCACTCCTAATCAAGAAAACTATTATTATATTATGCGAACCGTAATATGACGTATACACTATCTGTATTACACTATTTTCACACGGAATTCACGGTAGTAAGTCGCGAGACCCACTTGTTCAGAACCGCACGTCCTGTGCCTTCGCAGTTCGCACCTCCACTGCCGTCCTCGAGCCTCCGTCACCCTGTCGCCGCTTCTTCGGGGTTAACAACCCTTATTGTTCGCCCGAACAAGGTTGAGGATGGAGCCCTCGCTCTGGGTGTAGGATCAAGGTAAAGGATGGCTTTGTCCACACGATCGTGGGGGGGGGGGGGAAGGATCTAGGTGGTTGGTTACACTGCCCCCTGAAGAGGATGTGCTGGAGTGCCCGTCAATCCAAACAGCCTCTTCACAACCAACCCCGGCCTGGTGGTGCTGTCATTGCCCTCTACCTTGTGGCAATATGTAAGGTTTCATATTTACCACATTGTAGATGCCTTTGACTTTACCCGCAGCATCTCGGATTCGGTAAGCATTCGCCCCCACGATGGCTTCTACGTAGAACGGCCCTGCGAACAGGTGAAAAAATTTTCTCGTTTCCTTGTGTAGCGCACTGGAGAGATGTAAGGTCTTCACGAGTATCGCATCTCCCACCTGGAACAGCGTCTCGTTGTGCGTATCAGCATGTCGTTGCTTACGTTTTTCACCCTTGGTGGACAACCGTTCTCTGGCTATGATGAGTTTATGTTCTACTGTTGGGTCTTCCTCGTTGTCATCGGGCAAGATGATAATGTCGTCCATTTCCCGACGTGGCTTAACTCCCAGGTGAAGTTCATACGGGGTGAATCCTGTGGCTTCGTGCTGAGCTACATTTAACCACTTATTAATCATGGGTAGCATACTCGGCCATGTCGTGTGCTTTGTGTGGCAATAAGCCCGAAAGATACGTCCTAACTCTCCCATATACCGTTCAGAGGGGTTGGACTGGGGGTGATGCACTGATGTGTGGCTGATGGTAACTCCATGATCAGATAGAGTGCGAGCCCAGAGATGGGATGTGTATTGTGTCCCATTGTCAGATAACATTACCTTGGGCCGTTGCACAGTCTCAAAATAATTTGTCACGCGCGCGCGCACATCGCTTTTGCTGTGGCTCGCTTCAGAGCATACAGCGTGACGAATTTGGTAAAGAGGTCTACCAACAAAAAAAAATGTATTGGAAACCACCCTGACCCCGAGGTAAGGGCCCATAGAGGTCAGTCGCGACCACCTCGCCTCGAGCTTGTGGTATGATAAGATGCATAGCTCCATGATGCGTTCTGGTAGGCACTTTTGTCTTTTGGCAGAGGTCACATGTAGCCAAAACCTTTCTCACCCCGCGGCCCATGTCCTTCCAGTAAAAGTGCTCCTGTATTACTGCTAGACATTTTGCCGTGCCGAAATGACCCAGTTCGCGATGCACACTCCATATGATGTCATTGATAAGAGGCTGTGGTACACAAAGTCGCCAAGCCGCCTTGTCGGTGTGCTTGTTGTGGTATAAGCAGGTTTGGAATAGCCGATATTTGCCGTGGTATTTATTATTGTTAGCAGTTGTCAACAATGTGTTTATGATGGGCCCCAAATGTGGGTCGGCCCGCTGTAGGCTGTCGACGTTTCGTAAGGCTGATTTCAGTTTTGTAGACACGATCGCTTCCAATTTTGCCAGCAACACTTCATTTTCCGGTAGGCATTCTTGTGTCAGTAGATTGTCAGTGCCGACTGGGAATCTGCTAAGGGTGTCTGCCACTACATTTTCTCGCCCTGGGCAATACTCGATCTTCAGGTTGAACTCTTGTAGAAAGAGCGTCCATCTTGTTAACCGGCCCGGGAGCAACCGGCAACTAGTAAGGAAGGATAGTGCCCGATGGTCTGTCAGAATGGTGAGATCGGTGCCTAGCACGAAATGTCGGAATTTCCATCATGTATATACAATACTGAGACATTATTTTTCCGTGGTGGTGAAATTAAGCTCGGCCCCTTTCAGTGTCCGAGATGCCATAGATATTACTCGCATATCCCCCCTGTGATCCTTCTGATATAGCTGTCCGCCTATACCAATTGCGCTGGCATCACATTGAAGGTAGAAGGGCCGGCTTAGGTCGGGATGTGTTAGGGCAACGGAATGAAGAAAGTGGTGCTTCATCTTGATGAATGCTGCATTCATCTCGTCGTCCCATGTCCATTTAACCCCCTTCCGCGTGAGTTGCAACAGTGGTGCGGTAGACTCTGCAAAGTTTTTTGCAAAACGCCTGTAATACCCACACAATCCCAAAAACGCCCGCAGGTTCTTCACATTTCTTGGTGTCGGCCATTGCTCAATGGCCTCTAGCTTCTTCGGGTCGGTGGCAACTCCCTGCGGTGTAAGAATGTGTCCTAGGAAGGGTACTTCTTGTCGTCCAAACACGGATTTCTTTATGTTAACCGTCATGTTGGCCTCGTGCAGTTTCTGGAGTACAGCTTCGATATGACGGAGATGTTCCTCGAACGTTGCTGAAGCGATGAGGAGATCATCGACATAGGCAGTTACGAACGCCATGAGTTCCGGTCCTAGTACCTTGTCGAGGGCCCTGGTAAAATTTCCCAGACTAACAGAGAGACCAAATGGCAGCCGACACCATCGGAATACGCGTTGGTTGTACCGGAATGCTGTGTACTGGCGACTGTTTTTATGCAGGGGGATCTGCCAATACGATGCGGTGAGGTCAATAGTTGTAAAATATCGAGCCCCTTCAAATTTTTGTAAACTCTCTTCTGGTATGTATGGGCAGTCCCGAACGGGTTCTAGTAATCGGTTTATCCCTCTTGCGTCCAGACAAATTCGTACTGATTTATCCTTCTTGGGGACCACCACAATAGGATTTATGTAGGGGCTGTCCGACCTTTCAATAATACCGTCGTCTACCATCGTCTTGATGACCTGGTCAACCGCATTCCGTTGTGAAAATGGGATCGGGTACGATTTCTGGTTGAAATACCCTGTGTCATTCACACGGAGTGAACATTCATTGACATTGTTCAAACCTGGTTTGTCAGAAAATACATGGTCATAGCGTAATAGCAGCTGTCGTAGATCCTGCACTTGTTTGTCAGTGAGCATGCTATGTGCTGATAGGGCGTCATGCGAAAAATCATCTGCCCCGTTCGGCCCACTCCCCTGTTCTCTGTCGGTACTAACATTATTAATTGACAATGTGTCCACAGCACGATGTGACAGGTATCTGACTTGGACTGGCTGGTCGAGTTGCCCCGAGTGCACTGTCGCATATCGAGTCGTAAGCTGACCTTTAATCGTTTTGCCCCCTATTGTAATGCTGTTCGTAGCGAAATCAAGGTGGACTTTGAACGCATGTAACCAGTCGACTCCCAGTATGATTGGTTTCACAAGATCTTTAACAATTAAGCAAGTGATTTCCGTTGCTATGTCCTCAATCACCACCGAAATGAATGCTTGTTTAGTTATCCGCTGACTGTGCTTGCCGGTTGCCCCCACCACTCGTACACCGACTACAGGTAACACAGGAATACGGTGCTGCTGGGGCGATAGCTGGTTCCACAGTACTTCTGACATGCAAGAAATCTCACATCCTGAATCTAACAATACCCCACATAGATGGTCTTGTACCAGAGCTTGTATGAACGGGCATTCGATTTTATTAGGTAAGGATCCTAGTACCGGCTCATCGCCCACGTCGTCTTGAGGTTTCGTATATATGGTTGCCAGAACGTGCTCTCCTACATGCGCCCCTGGTCCATCAGGTCTGCCGACCGAAACTCTGGCGCCCCGAGTGTCGGCCGTTGCGCGTTTCCCGACGCATTTTCTTCCAGATAGGTGTCCTCCTGCTGCACGACTTCAATGGTCCGCACATTCTTCGCCCCCTGGTCTCGCCAGTTGTTGGGCGGTGGGCCACCCGGTTTTCGTGTCTCCGTTTGGTTGTAGTGTTGGTGTGAAAAAATCGAGCCTCTAGTTGGCGCCAATGTTACGTTGCAACCCCCTATACATGGGTGCAGTGCTAAGGAAATGGTAAGGAAAGGTAGGATATAATGATAATGATATCGTTACCTGTATGGTCCACGAATCGCAGCGCTCCACTCACAGAACACACGCAAATTGAATTAGGTTTGATTAAAAACAATTGTACATATACTTATTAAACACACAATAATCGGAGTGCACTCCTAATCAAGAAAACTATTATTATATTATGCGAACCGTAATATGACGTATACACTATCTGTATTACACTATTTTCACACGGAATTCACGGTAGTAAGTCGCGAGACCCACTTGTTCAGAACCGCACGTCCTGTGCCTTCGCAGTTCGCACCTCCACTGCCGTCCTCGAGCCTCCGTCACCCTGTCGCCGCTTCTTCGGGGTTAACAACCCTTATTGTTCGCCCGAACAAGGTTGAGGATGGAGCCCTCGCTCTGGGTGTAGGATCAAGGTAAGGGATGGCTTTGTCCACACGATCGTGGGGGGGGGGGGGGGGAAGGATCTAGGTGGTTGGTTACAATCTCATACATCACTTTCACACTTCATACATCACATTCACACTTTGTTATGTATATCGTCTATAATTCTTTATTTGACATTAAATACTATTTTCATATATATTTTTATCGAATGTAAGTAGGGCCTATGCATATATCAGTATTTTAAAGTTAGGCCTACAACCAGTATAGGTAAGTGGGGTAAGTAGGAACGGTTTTTATAAAATGTCAGTTTAGAACCCCATATCTTTTTTCCTAATTACTTTTTTTTGTATTTTTTTTTGTAGCTAGTAACTTGATATGTTGTCTTTTAAATATGGTCGTTGGTTATACATAATTTATAAATGATTACTTCTTAATATTTTGTTTTCTAAATCTTGCATTTGTTCCTACTTGCCCAATGGATATGGGGTAACTAGGAACAAAGGCTAGCATTTTGCTATGGTGTATAGGACAAATAATATGGGAATGTAGGAACATAGACCTTATTGAGCTGAACACATTGATATTTTTATACATTTTTTATTTAAAAAATTGACCGAGTATGCTACAATACAATTTTCTATTTCTTGTGACTCGGTGGCGATATCAATAATTATGACTTAATGATAAAAACTAAAACAAAGGCAAATCAGACAAAATCGCTTAAGCATGATTATTTGCAGACTGTTCCTTCTTACACAACATAAAATTCATATCATTACATGTACTGTTCCTACTTTCCCCAAGTGTTCCTACTTACCCCATTTTCATGTTCCTACTTAGGCCTACCCCAATAAAAATTTGAATTGGGTAAGTAGGAACAGGCATTACTTTAATTAGAAGTATGATTTAAAGCAAAAATTAAAAATACATATTTCCCTTGCACATACCTATATGAAAAAATAGTGATGTGTTTGAATATAATAGAACACTGGTTTTCTAAAAAAAAAATACTTAGTATACAAAAATGCTGGTTTGAAAGTCACTTTTTTGTGTTGGGTTGTAAACTTAACAATAATTAAGACACAGATTTCTTTTACAAGTGACTAAAAGCAATTGCCCAATGTTAATCAAACATTACTTTATATGTATAATTTTTTAAAATTGATTTTAGTTCACTATTAACAGAGTTATAGGGATTGTTCCTACTTACCCCATGTTCCTACTTACCCCACTTACCCTAATGTAATGCAAAAAATATACAACAACAATTCAAATTCAACTTACATAACTATTTACAGTATGCAAACCTTCATATACCACTTTTTTAAGTAAGCCCTACAACTTTTAATACATAGTTTTATCGAATATAATCAATAATCACGCATATACCGCGGTAGTTGTTTTTCAAGTGCAACGTAAAAATATCTTATCTACGACACTATAACCAACATGGGTATATGAAATGCAAAAAATTATACAGCAATTAAAATTGAACTAACAATAAACAAACATTTCAAATCAAACTTTTTCAAACATTTCTTATTTTTTTATAAATTTATATTATATCTCTTTATTTTACATTAGAATATTTTACATACATATTATAATCAAATGTAATCCCAGTATTTCAGTTACATCGTAATAATATCAGGTCTACAACACTTTCAAACACTTATATAATGCAATTAAAAATATACAACCATTCAAATTCAATGCACGCGTTCATACACCACTATTACTGGGCTAACGATACTAAGCCGGGCGTTATAGGACCGGGCATAAATAGTTTTAAATCTACAGCACTTTTTAATGCAACTATTCATATCTTTCACTTCATATACTCATTTTATTTTCAAAATGCCTCCGATAAATTTACTATATAGGCCTACATATTATATATCCCAATCAAAGAATTATTTTGTTCACATTAATATTCATTAGAAAATAAAATTATTTTGATAACAAATATAAATAAACACACAACAAATATTGTATTCCTAAAAGTGGCAATAGAACGTCAGGGTGGTCTCAAAATCTATACCTAGACATATCTATCGTATACTAGAATAGATCGATCACTGTTTTGTTCATACAAATTGAAATATAGCAACCGATCTACTGTAGCCTATGTTAAAAGTGATACAGAATCATCTGCCTACTATTCCAGCCATACAGAAAGTGAAAAAAAATATATACGACCAAAAGAACCTGATAAAAGCAATGGAACTGATAAAATTGAATGCCATATTCGTGACGTCAGAAGATAGTACGAACACGACCGTTCAGAACCAGATTCCGTAATGATTTTTTGATGGTGTTCCCAACAATAGGGACACAGAGGTAGTAATGTGGATATAAAACCCACCTGTGTCGTTGATCGTCCCTGATCTTCTGTATTGGTATAGGGCCTACGGGCATTGTGGGGCATCTTGGGGCATCTTGCGGCATCGGGGGGCATCGTGGGGCATCTTGCGGCGTCGTGGGGCATCGTGGGGCATCGGGGGGCATCGGGGGGCCGGAGAGCTGTTGTCCAAATCACTTCTCTCGTCGACCGCTCACTGCAGTAGATACAGAGCTGTAAAATAAAAAAGTTGGTAGTTGTGATAAAGAAATAGTCTCCCTGCTGAAAAATCTGCCTAGTTCTGCTTAGCAATTTCAACGTCCTAGTGGAAGTAGATATAGTCAGATTCAGGAAGTACACTATAAGAAGATCTAAGCAGAATTAAGCCCGTTATGGCCCCTGTAAGTGGAAGAAGTTTTAAGTGGTATTTAGCAGGTTTAGCAGAATAAGTTATTCCTTCTGTGGTTCAGTAGTCTTCATCAGAACTAAGTGGAAATGGTTTTTAGCAGTTGCAATCAGTTCTTAACAGATATGTTTCTTAGCAGTCATTATCAGATCTTAGGGGAAGTGGTGCTTACCAGTCCCGATCAGTAATAAGTGGAAGCAATTCTTACTAGTCTCAATCAGACCCTTGTAGAAGCGGTTCTAGGCAGACCTGGTCAGAGCTCAGAGGAAGCGGTTCTAGGCAGACCTAGTCAGAGCTCAGAGGAAGCGGTTCTAGGCAGACCTAGTCAGAGCTCAGTGGAAGCGGTTCTAGGCAGACCTAGTCAGAGCTCAGAGGAAGCGGTTCTAGGCAGACCTAGTCAGAGCTCAGTGGAAGCGGTTCTAGGCAGACCTAGTCAGAGCTCAGTGGAAGCGGTTCTAGGCAGACCTAGTCAGAGCTCAGAGGAAGCGGTTCTAGGCAGACCTAGTCAGAGCTGAGTGGAAGCGGTTCTAGGCAGACCTAATCAGACCTCAGTGGAAGTGGTTTTAGGCAGACCTGGTCAGACCTCAGAGGAAGCGGTTCTAGGCAGACTTGGTCAGACCTCAGTGGAAGCGGTTTTAGGCAGACCTGGTCAGACCTCAAAGGAAGCGGTTCTAGGCAGACCTAGTCAGAGCTCAGTGGAAGCGGTTCTAGGCAGACTTGGTCAGACCTCAGTGAAAGTGGTTCTAGGCAGACTTAGTCAGAGCTCAGTGGAAGCGGTTCTAGGCAGACCTGGTCAGACCTCAGTGGAAGCGGTTTTAGGCAGACCTGGTCAGACCTCAGAGGAAGCGGTTCTAGGCAGACCTAGTCAGAGCTCAGTGGAAGCGGTTCTAGGCAGACCTGGTCAGAGCTCAGAGGAAGCGGTTCTAGGCAGACCTGGTCAGACCTCAGTGGAAGTGGTTCTAGGCAGACCTAGTCAGAGCTCAGAGGAAGCGGTTCTAGGCAGACCTAGTCAGAGCTCACAGGAAGCGGGTCTAGACAGATTTGGTCAGAGCTCAGAGGAAGCGGTTTTAGGCAGACCTAGTCAGACCTCAGTGGAAGTGGTTTTAGGCAGACCTGGTCAGACCTCAGTGGAAGCGGTTTTAGGCAGACCTGGTCAGACCTCAGAGGAAGCGGTTCTAGGCAAACTTGGTCAGAGCTCAGAGGAAGCGGTTCTAGGCAGACCTAGTCAGACCTCAGTGGAAGCGGTTTTAGGCAGACCTGGTCAGACCTCAGTGGAAGCGGTTCTAGGCAGACCTGGTCAGACCTCAGTGGAAGTGGTTTTAGGCAGACCTGGTCAGACCTCAGAGGAAGCGGTTCTAGGCAGACTTGGTCAGAGCTCAGAGGAAGTGGTTCTACCCTGTTGAAAATTCTTGTCATCTTTTTTTATTAAATTGTACCAATTGATCAGACAAGTTTCAAAGAGACAAGAACAGACAAGAATGAAACACCAGTCAAGACTAGAGAAAGCAAGTACAGATAAGTTCTAACAAGCGTTATACAATCAGACACAACAAGACCACAAGAATCGGCAAGTTTAAATAAGAGCACATACAAAGAGAGACAATAAGGCTCCACTAGACCCAGCTTGACACGAATGAACTTTTGTCAAGAAGAACATACCGGACTAGAAACAACAAGACACTACTAGACTTAGAGATCTAAAACAGTGGAGTGTTAGTGCATAAATAATAAGCTAAAACGCAGTGCTAACGTCAGCAATCTATAACAGCGGAGCTCTATTAGGTACATTATAAGTTATAACAAGCTAAATCGCAGTGTAAGCGCCTGCAATCAAAAACAGTGGAAATTAATTAGGTACATAATATCAAGTTAAATCGCAATGATAATGTCAGCAATCTGAAACAGAGAAGTTTTGTATATTATATCAAGTTAAATCGCAGTGATAACGTCAGCAATCTGAAATAGAGAAGTTTTTCTATATTATATCAAGTTAAATCGCAGTGATAACGTCAGCAATCTGAAACAGAGAAGTTTTGTATATTATATCAAGTTAAATCGCAGTGATAACGTCAGCAATCTGAAATAGAGAAGTTTTCTACATTATATCAAGATAAATCGCAGTGATAACGTCAGCAATCAGAAACAGAGAAGTTTTGTTTATTGTATCAAGTCAAATGCAGTGATAACGTCAGCAATCAGAAACAGAGAAGTTTTGTTTATTGTATCAAGTCAAATGCAGTGATAACGTCAGCAATCTGAAACAGAGAAGTTTTGTATATTATATCAAGTTTAATCGCAGTGATAACGCCAGCAATCTGAAACAGAAAAGTTTTGTATATTATATCAAGTTAAATCGCAGTGATAACGTCAGCAATCTGAAACAGAGAAGTTTTGTATATTATATCAAGTTAAATCTTAGTGATAACGTCAGCAATCTGAAACAGAGAAGTTTTGTATATTATATCAAGCTAAATCGCAGTGATAACGTCAGCAATCTAAAATAGAGAAGTTTTGTATATTATATCAAGTTAAATCGCAGTGATAACGTCAGCAATCTGAAACAGAGAAGTTTTGTATATCATATCAAGCTAAATCGCAGTGATAACGTCAGCAATATGAAACAGAGAAGTTGTATTAGGTGCGTAATATGGTAATATGAAGCTGAATCGCAGTAATAATGTAATTCGACATGGTTGCCGTCACGAGAAAATATGATTTCCAACATGACAGATTGGTGGTGAGCGAGGTCTGAAACAGAAATAGTGTATATTGCTAATTTTTGACAACTGAGCGTTGAAACAATCAGCTCTAGACCAACTTCATGTAGGCAAGATCATCTGCAACACAACAAAATACAATCGTATGGTATGGTACTGAAACAAAAGTTAAGAATATCAGCGTTGGAAGTTGAAACTCTTGTTTTCTACACCTGCGGCTTTATGTGTCCAATGCCTGCGACTTGTTCGTTCAGAGTGCCGAAGAAGAATGCGGCGGGTCTGTGAGCGGTTAGCCTTGAATGGAAGGAAGTCGGCCAGCCCATCCCTATAGGCATGTGGCATTGTAAACATTTCAAATAAGTTTTAACGGCCGGACAGGGTTGCTTTCACTGCTTGTTCACACATGCGAGTGATGATGGCCATATCTGCAGGTGGTCATACGAATACGATGTAAATACCGGTGGCGGTAGTAATCTTTTGCGACAGCATGGTTGTAGTGTGTGTTTTTTCCTTCATACATAATAACACACATACATATTATGATAATTATTATTACGATGATGATACTTGGGGTTTACGTCCCATATTTTTGCAACGAGGCTAATCGAGACGATGAGTGGTTGACTATGAGAATGAAAAAACAACACATGACATCCGTGCCCAAGCCAGGATTTGCAGAGATCGTGGTTTATATTATTACAATAGTGCAACTGATAGAGCTCACGAGCTTCTAATTCGAGAGCTACCGGTTCGATACTTGCTACCGGCAACTGGGCTGAAGGTTTTTATGATAGTTTCCTCAGTCACAACTCACAAGGACGAAGGATGAATGCCGGGATTGAGCCAAACTAATAGCCCTCGAACATTCCTTCCCAACTATTTCAATACGGCAATACGCAGTCGCCTGAAGAGGGTATAAAACGTTTATCAGTATCATTATCATTATTATTAATTCACATTTTAAGCTTTCGCGGCTCGGTATTAATGAAATAAAAATAAAACGGGAAGTTTGCGCCGCGTCGTGTCGTGTGTTGATAAGATGTCCCTCACAGAAGGGACGAAACGTCAAGATAAGGATCACCTTATTACAATCCCTTATCCGTGTCATTACCCACCACGCGGCGAAACATCCCGTTTCGGCTTTAATTTTATTTCATTGTGATGTATGGAGGCCTACTGATGGAACAGGTAATTTTGTCTTTCCCATTAAATGAGATTACATTAGAATAGAGCATATTACCTAATTTGGGGGACTTAGTATTCCTCAAAGTCAAATATTTCAAATACTATTTTTAGAACATGTATTTTTCATCGAATTCTTTAGCATACTCACGGAATATTGGGCTTCTAATGCACCACTCAATAATATTATGCTCATCACTATATTTTCTTTCACGCACACATATATACCATTTTGTTCCATAAGTGATCGACAAAAACTGTTTACTGTAGTTTACAATGATGCACACAACCCGATTTATGTATTGTTTATTGATATTTACTCCCCCGGAGGCGAAAAGGCCGATTTCTTCAAGAAACAATCGGCACGATCTTGACTATCGCCCTAAGATTAGGCAACCCGCGCTACAGCTACGCATTGGGTGTCACATACATACAGGCGCTCAGTGCAATGCAAGGTTGAACAAACATCGTCAAGCCAATCCGTTATCTGTGGTCAAGCTGTCCCGTCATTGGGGCAGGTAAACTATAATAATTTTGGGGTTTTAGACATTAAGTGTAGTAATTACAAATTTGTCATTGTTTAAACATATTGCAACTGTGCTAGCTGAACCGTACGTTAATGGTAAGCCTAATGATTCCGCTTTCCAGTCGTGCAAAGGTTTATTGGAACAACCCAGCTTCTAGAGAAGATACACTTTTCGAAAAGATTTAGATAATATATTGTGTCAACTAAAGTTTCACCAACAAATTTAGTATTCGTAAAACTTAAGTATTTTAGTGTGTGTTATGCTTATAGTTATTAAAATACAAACACATATTAAATATTATTAGATATATCGGTGAACGGAAGGTAATACTATTATAATTAACATTCGACAAATAGGGGCGGGACATTGGCACAGAATCGCCTTGGCACAGAAGCGTCGTGACACAGAATTCTTCAACGAAAGTGTTTCCTAATGGGTCTTGACACAGACCAGTAGTTTTGTTAAAGTCCTTGAACAGTGTGGGTGGTGTGGGCAAGAAGTGTAGGTCTTGACACAGAATCGCTGTAGTACAGAATCGCCGTAGCACCGAAATGTACCACGGTAATTGTCAAAGTGTTTCCGAATGGGTCTTGTGACAGAAAAGTAATTTTGTTGGTCTCTTCCAGAATGGCCTCGACCCATACAGTACCTATGGGCCGTAGCCCAGAATCGCAGTGACACAAAAATTATGTGTCAAGACCTTTACCAACAATCCGTTATCTGTGCCCATACAGTATGAGCCGTAGCACAGGATCGCCTTGGCACGGACACTGAATCGCCCTTACCCATCCATACAGTATGGGTCGATGCACAGAATCGCCGTGACAAACAAATACACAAAACATTACTACCCCAATACAAATACGTGTAGTTCGTTTAAACGTAACATGGATAAAAAAATATAAAATGAACTCACTGCATCTAGTTCCATCTCACGGATTCTTCTTCTAGTTCAAAGTATGCCATTCTTATTATATAATAATTTCTTGTTAGATCTTGTTTAGTCTCATTCGTTCTTCTTCTTCTAGTTTTAACTACCTATTCTATTCTTGATACAAAATGATCTTACTGCATCTAGTTCCATCTTATGGATTCTTCTTCTAGTTCAAACTGTGCTGTTCTTATTATAACAAGCTCTTGTTGGAACTTGTTTAGTCTCATTCGTTCTTCTAGTTTTAACTACCTATTCTATTCTTGATACAAAATGATCTTACTGCATCTAGTTCCATCTTATGTATTCTTCGACTAGTTCAAACTGTGATGTTCTTATTATAACAAGCTCTTGTTGGAACTTGTTTAGTCTCATTCGTTCTTCTAGTTTTAACTACCTATTCTATTCTTGATACAAAATGATCTTACTGCATCTAGTTCCATCTTATGTATTCTTCGACTAGTTCAAACTGTGCTGTTCTTATTATAACAAGCTCTTGTTGGAACTTGTTTAGTCTCATTCGTTCTTCTTCTAGTTTAAACTATTCTATACTTGTTATCAAATGTAAATAATAATTGTAAATAGTTGTAGTTAAGTTCGTAAGTTGTAAATAATTACCTAGACTACCAACAATTGTATCAACCTTACCCGTACCAACATTTTGTACATGTACATTTTCGGCGTACTTTACGGCTCTTCGTGTGCTGTCGCCCGCGATACTGACTTTGATGTCAGATATAAACGTAACTTCATCGTTAATCGTTATAGCCTACATTCTTGAGATACAATTAAACAATAAACTCTCACTCAGCGGATACACAGTTACCTGCTTGCTCCATTAGGACACCTAGAATTTCATCCTGAGGGTCTTTGTTGGGTGAATTCATAGTTTAACCATAGACTTATAAAAGTGTATTGATATTTGAAAGAGAAGGGGTGGCGGTATAGAGTCATTTGCCGAAGGCGGAAAATTGTGCAAACTTATCTTCACAAAATGTACGGAAAAATACATAAGATCAATTTTCTTTGGAGTCAGAAAGCCTTTTTGTTGTCAGTCATTTGAACTAGGGATAGTTTTGCACTAATTCGAATGCACACTCACAACTCGACAAGTCGTGATGCGATTGTACTGCCCGTCCCCCACCCCCCGGCTACGGTCTCGCTACCTAGCGCCACGCCGCCCCCCTTTTACCCTGCCCACTTCTCATTCGCAGTTTGCAAATAAGAAAAAATATAACGGGCGGGAGATATGAGATAAAAAAAATTGTATGTAGTTTTATATTTTTCAAGAGTGTCGGGATGTACGATGTGATTGCGTGCCTGAACCATTATTCTTACTGTTTAAGTTGGGGGTCACACGAAATTGAAGGGGCTCTTCTACTAGGCACTGATTATTACAGACTGGTACTTGTTGATTCTGCACTTTATGCTTACATCCACTTCTTATTATATCTACTATAAGATCTGATAACAGAGTGGTACTTGTTGATTCTGCTCATGTCTTCTTACATCCACATCTTATTATATCTACTAAGATCTGATAACAGAGTGGTACTTCTTGATTCTGCTCGATCATTTCTTCTTACATCCACTTCTTATTATATCTACTAAGATCTGATAACAGAGTGGTACTTGTTGATTCTGCTCATGTCTTCTTACATCCACTTCTTATTATATCTACTAAGATCTGATAACAGAGTGGTACTTGTTGATTCTGCTCATGTCTTCTTACATCCACTTCTTATACTATCTACAAGGATTTGATAACACAGTAGTACTTGTTGATTCTGCTCATGTCTTCTTACATCCACTTCTTATCATATCTACTAGGATCTGATTACAGAGTGGTACTTGTTGATTCTGCTCATGTCTTCTTACATCCACTTCTTATCATATCTATTAGGATCTGATTACAGAGTGGTACTTGTTGATTCTGCTCATGTCTTCTTACATCCACTTCTTATTATATCAACTAGGATCTGATAGCAGAGTGGTACTTGTTGATTCTGCTCATGTCTTCTTACATCCACTTCTTATAATATCTACTAGGATCTGATTACAGGGTGGTACTTGTTGATTCTGCTCATGTCTTCTTACATCCACTTCTTATCATATCTACAAGGATCTGATTACACAGTGGTACTGGTTAATTGATTCTGCTCATGTCTTCTTACATCCACTTCTTATTTTATCAACTAGGATCTGATAACAGAGTGGTACTTGTTGATTCTGCTCATGTCTTATTACATCCACTTCTTATCATATCTACTAGGATCTGATTACAGAGTGGTACTTGTTGATTCTGCTCATGTCTTCTTACATCCACTTCTTATTATATCAACTAGGATCTGATTACAGAGTGGTACTTGTTGATTCTGCTCATGTCTTCTTACTGTATCTACAAGGATCTGATTACAGAGAAGTACTTGTTGATTGTGCTCATGTCTTCTTACATCCACCTCTTATTATATCTACTAGGATCTGATTACAGAGTGGTACTTGTTGATTCTGCTCATGTCTTCTTACATCCACTTCTAATTGTATCTACTAGGATCTGATTACAGAGTGGTACTTGTTGATTCTGCTAATTTCTTCTTACATCCCCTTCTTATTATATCAACTAGGATCTGATTACAGAGTGGTACTTGTGGATTCTGCTCATGTCTTCTTACATCCACTTCTTATTATATCTACTAGGATCTGATTACAGAGTGGTACTTCTTGATTCTGCTCATGTCTTCTTACATCCACTTCTTATTATATCAACTAGGATCTGATTACAGAGTGGTACTTGTTGATTCTGCTCATGTCTTCTTACATCCCCTTCTAATTGTATCTACTAGGATCTGATTACAGAGTGGTACTTGTTGATTCTGCTCATGTCTTCTTACATCCACTTCTTATTATATCTACTAGGATCTGATTACAGAGTGGTACTTGTTGATTCTGCTCATGTCTTCTTACATCCACTTCTTATTATATCTACTAGGATCTGATTACAGAGTGGCACTTGTTGATTCTGCTCATGTCTTCTTACATCCACTTCTTATTATATCTACTAGGATCTGATAGCAGAGTGGTACTTGTTGATTCTGCTCATCTCTTCTTACATCCCCTTCTTATTTTATCAACTAGGATCTGATTACAGAGTGGTACTTCTTGATTCTGCTCATGTCTTCTTACATCCACTTCTTATTATATCAACTAGGATCTGATTACAGAGTGGTACTTGTTGATTCTGCTCATGTCTTCTTACATCCACTTCTTATTATATCTACTAGGATCTGATTACAGAGTGGTACTTGTTGATTCTGCTCATGTCTTCTTACATCCACTTCTTATTATATCTACTAGGATCTGATAGCAGAGTGGTACTTGTTGATTCTGCTCATGTCTTCTTACATCCACTTCTTATTATATCTACTAGGATCTGATAGCAGAGTGGTACTTGTTGATTCTGCTCATGTCTTCTTACATCCACTTCTTATTATATCTACTAGGATCTGATTACAGAGTGGTACTTGTTGATTCTGCTCATGTCTTCTTACATCCACTTCTTATTATATCTACTAGGATCTGATAACACACTGGTACTTCTTGATTCTGCTCATTTCTTCTTACATCCACTTCTTACTGTATCTACTAGAAACTGATTACAGAGTGGTACTTGTTGATTCTGCTCAAGTCTTCTTACATCCACTTCTTATTGTATCTACTAGGATCTGATAACACAGTGGTACTTGTTGATTCTGCTCAAGTCTTCTTACATCTACTTCTTATTGTATCTACTAAGATCTGATTACAGAGTGGTGCTTGTTGATTCTGCTCATATCTTCTTACATCCACTTCTTATTGTATCTAATAAGATATGATTACAGACTGGTGCTTGTTGATTCTGCTCATATCTTCTTACATCCACTTCTTATTGTATCTTCTAAGATCTGATTACAGAGTGGTATTTGTTGATTCTGCTCATATCTTCTTACATCCACTTCTTATTGTATCTACTAAGATCTGATTACAGAGTAATACTTGTTGATTCTGCTCAAATCTTCTTAAATCCACTTCTTATTGTATCTACCAAGATCTGATTACAGAGTGGTACTTGTTGATTCTGCTCATGTCTTCTTACATCCACTTCTTATTATATCTACTAAGATCTGATTACAGAGTGGTATTTGTTGATTCTGCTCAAGTCTTCTTACATCAACTTCTTATTGTATCTACTAGGATCTGATTACAGAGTGGTACTTGTTGATTCTGCTCATATCTTCTTACATCCACTTCTTATTGTATCTACTAAGATCTGATTACAGAGTGGTACTTATTGATTCTGCTCATGTCTTCTTACATCCACTTCTTATTATATCTACTAGGATCTGATTACACAGTGGTACTTGTTGATTCTGCTCATGTCTTCTTACATCCACTTCTGACTTTATCTACTATGTTCTGATTACACAGTGGTACTTGTTGATTCTGCTCATGTCTTCTTACATCCACTTCTGACTTTATCTACTATGTTCTGATTACACAGTGGTACTTGTTGATTCTGCTCATGTCTTCTTACATCCACTTCTGACTTTATCTACTATGTTCTGATTACACAGTGGTACTGGTTGATTCTGCTCATGTCTTCTTACATCCACTTCTGATTGTATCTACTAGGATCTGATTACAGAGTGGTACTTGTTGATTCTGCTCATGTCTTCTTTCATCCACTTCTGATTGTATCTACTAGGATCTGATTACACAGTGTACTGGTTGATTCTGCTCATGTCTTCTTACATCCACTTCTGATTGTATCTACTAGGATCTGATTACAGAGTGGTACTTGTTGATTCTGCTCATGTCTTCTTACATCCACTACTTACTATTTCTACTAGCGTCCACTTAAATAGTAGTATCTTACTGATTCTTCTTATTTCTTCTTGCATCTACTTCTTCTCAATACTTCTTAGAACTGACATTTCAAGTGTACTGCTTGTTTCTTATTGATGCTGATATATTCTTCTTTTTTTAAATTTTGGTGACTTCTTTATTCTGATTAGTTAAGTCAGCTCTAAGAAGGGCTTGAAGGCGTCTGCTTGGATCTGGTTAAACCCCTTGGTAGATTTAGAAAGATCTAAGCAGATTTTTCAGCAGGGCTGGCAGTTTCACAGAACGTCGCAAGAATTATGGTTTAGTTATAAGCCGAGCTAGAAGATAGGGATAGGGATCACATACAATGGTTCACACAAACTCCTCATTGCAATAGCAATAGTCAATAGTCATTGTTACAAGCGAGTTGAAAAATGTTCAACTTCTTATTGCAATATCATATTCCATGTGACGGACCAATCATGCAATGAAACGTCACTTAGAACGAGTCAGTGAGTGTCATTCAATGAATTAAGCCTATACTTTATTCATGTAACTAATGCAAATCCTGGTGACTATTGCAATTCCATACGGCTAACACAACCTTGTGATTTGTATAAATCCGGTTTAAATAGGCAACACGCGTACGATTTTTTTTGTTAACCCAAACACTTAGTTTAATAGTAGGCTATCAGATACAAAAAGTATATAAATGAAAGTCTCAAGTAAAAAAGAAAATTTTAAATAGGTTTAATGTGGTCGCATTTATTGAAGTTTAAACTCGGGGATCTGAAACGCGTACAGGTGGCTGTGACGCAATGGTTCTGTAGATGTGGCGTAACAGACCAATCGCTGAGGCGGTGAGCGTACACAGTACAAAACTATGACGTCAAATCCACTCTACATGGCGGCGGCTCGTTTTTCGCGCCCTTTTATTTATCGTTACTAAACCAATTATTTTGAGGCATAGACTGATCCGTTTTTTTAAATTTAAAGACACAAAATTATTAAATGAGAGACAAGGTATTTAAAAATCGATTAAAATTTTCATACGCGTGTTCCCTATTATATTTCAAGAATGGACTTTGAAATCGAAAATCTGAATGTGCGAATGGTAAGACCTACAATAATATACTGAATGCTCTAAGATTATAATCAGTATGGGTTTATTTGGTTTTCATTTGTTTTTAATTGTATTACTAATAATCGATTTCTTACTAAAAATAACTATGCTAATGGTCATAGTATTTCATTGTCTGTAGGGCTTACCATATCACAGTGCGGTGTTGACTCAGATTTTTCATTTCTAGTAGCATTCTTGAGATATAATTAAAAACAATTTTATTATTTTTGAAATAGAGGAACCCTTCGCTCTCAATGGTGGTAATGATAACAGCAATTGATTATTTGTTGTTTACGACATACTCAGCCGTTAAGTATAGTACTACTACTCTCTACTTTGTACTTTCTTATCTAAATTGCAACTGGAGCTTGTAACCATGGTTGTTGAAACCTCAATGTAGATCCATACAACAATTAAATACCACATTCTGTTAGGCTTGTCATGCAGCCAATAGGAACTAGCGCGCCAGAATATTATTGTTATGTAATGGCGTTATCTGCACTGGGAGCACTAATTATTATTGATTATATTAAATTATTATATTATTATTTTGAAGTCCTATAAGACTTCTAAATTTTCGCAAAATGGAACATTACAATTGCTACTTATATTTATGTGTACCCTAATGCAGAACGAAAATATATCAAAATGAACAATATTTTAAATAATACGGCGGTAATTTAACATAAAAATGGTATTTAAATATATTACAACGTGACAGCTAGGTTTAAACGTGTGTTGAATGTCAAAACAATTTTGTACGTGCAATGAAAAAAGAACATCTATCTATAAATATATAAACAAAATAAAATGACAATATTACACAAAACGATTTCCGTTGAAATCAACTAGAGGCATTTCATTGACAACTCAACGTGTGGGGCAAAAATTAGACGAATGATGACATCAATAATAAAAACATGTATTTACCCTTGAAATAATAATTTGCGTGTTTTGATAAGAAGTGATATTGTGACAACGAACTAATTAGTAGACTTGGATTGTAAATGTAAGTCAAACGGGATACAGAATGCCCGACAGAATGAGATAATGACATATTTCATGTTTGATAAAAAAAAAGGTGGGGAACCGGTGAACAGCGTGGGAACTTGGCTGTGTGTAAAGACAAGGAAATTGCATTAGTAACAGCTGGAGAAGTATCGGAGAAAAGAAACCACAGCTCATAGTGAATGTGTGTCCCGAACTAAGTGCTATGTGTAGGCACGCCATTCCGCTCGACATAGCGACTATATGTTGACTAACTCGCTATCCCGAGGTTCGTCGTATTGCTCCACATTCATACTCGCATCATGACAATGATAATGCATCGAAGTGCAGCTAGAAGGAGGGAGAAGGGGGGGCCTAATAAAGTGGGTATTCATGAAAATGAAAGATCGTGGTCCAGCAAAGTTAATCAAATATAATTAGTTAGAGGGAAACATTAAGCGATTGTATATGAAGAACCTATTTCACTTAGTGATTTCATGACAAACTCAGCCACAATGCTATATTAAATTGGCCTCTTTGTAGCCTCGTACGACAAGCAGATATACTCATGGGCGTATTGTATTGTACGACAAAGCGGGAGAGGAGCTTGGAGAAATACGAATAGTCGAAACAGTAGATCTTTAACATAATTGGGTAAGAGGCGGGTATAAACTTAAATTGTACTGCGTATTTACGTATAGTTTACATATCGCAATACCTGTGTGTACAATAGATTCTCTATTTCCCACCATTATCCTTGAATTTCTTTTTGTATACTTTGTAGTGCAAACAAATATTAGTCCTATATCTCAAGTGACCAAAAACTCACCTATTACATCTAGAAGAGCATTTGTAACGTGGCGCTGAGACAAAGATACGAACAAAGTTTTTACATAATGGCAAAACCACACCTGCATCATGTAGACGTCCCAAACCAAGAAGAACTTTTCTACCTGTGGTTGTGGTTAAGGTTACAAAAGCTTTGACGTCATTAAAATTGTCTAGTCCACTTCACAGTCTGCTTTAAGACCTGCACTTGTAACTCCACCTGAAAATTGAAAAAAAAATTAGCAATGAAACATAACACACTAAGGACGAAAAAAGTTTAAACCGTTTACAAGAATCACACACAATTACAATACTTTGTCTATAACTTTTCTTGAAGACGATATTATAAACTCCACGAAAATTCTTAGCAACGCACATTGCACTGCATTCAACAATGTCGGGAAGTATAATAGCTATGGAAATTCGTGGTCATGTTTTCAGCACGGTCCGCCACCGTTACTAACAGTTATTGACAGCAATAGAAATGTAATTTCTGCCTCTTATATGTATCGGATCGCGTTTACATTTGTATATTCGTAACCGGACAAAAATTTACTATCAGATAGCCACTTCACATTTTGCCGTAAATGTGTTTCAAAAATATATTTTCGAGTAACTTTTGTGTAACTTTGCCAATATTTATCAGATCGCCATTACATTAACATATTCGTGACCGGAAAAATCTGTAGAAAAATCTGGCTATCTCACATTTTGCCGCCATTTTGTTTCAGAAAAATATTTTGCAGTAACTATGGTGTAAAATTGTAACTTTTCGAACGATTTTGCCTCAAAACTATACACCTTCAATCCACATCGAGGCTTGTGGATGGTTCAAATTTCAAGTTGATCGGACTTTCCGTTCGACCGCTATCGACGGACATAAAAACAAAAAAAACAAAAACAAAAAAACAAACAAAAAAACAGAACGAAGTGCCATAAGAGTCAAGTGGAAACGCTCGCTTCGCTCGCTTAATCACTGGGTAGCTCTAGCAAGCTCTTTGAATTTGCTTCTGGCTATGGGTCCCCCCTGAGACACTGCTGGAACTCTTTGTCTCTGAGAATGGTCAGCAACAGGCTGATTGATGGCTGGAAACACCTGCTGGATTTTAAGGTTAGCCACAATCGGTTTCCAAGCCGAAGGTAGTCTTTGAGCGTCATCTCGCTTGTTCAGGTTACTAGGAAAACGCTCTGTTTGACGCGTTGATAAGCGAGCGCGTCAATATCTACGAACTTTCTGGCGAAAAGTTTTCAATGCTAATACGAACAACAATTAACAACAATTCAAGAATGCGCATTGCAAAAATTGTTCTTATTTCCATGGCTATTATACTTTCCGACATTGTTGTATGCAGTGCAATGTGCGTTGCTAAGAATTTTCGTGGTCATGTTTTCAACACGGTCCGCCACCGTTACTAACACTTATTGACAGCAATAGAAATGTAATTTCTGCCTCTAATACGTGTCGGATCGCGTTTACATTAGTATATTCGTGACCGGACAAAAATTTACTATAAGATAGCCACCTCACATTTTGCCGTTACTGCGTTTTAGAAAAATATTTTCGAGTAACTTTTGTGTAACTTTGCCAATATTTATTGTATCGTCAAAAAATGAACATATTCGTGACCGGAAAAAAGTTTAAAAAAATATGGCTATCTCACATTTTGCCGCCATTTCGTTTCAAAAAAATATTTTGCAGTAACTATGGTGTAACTTTGTAACTTTTCAAACGATTTTGCCTCAAAACTATACACCTTCAATCCACATCGAGGCTTGTGGATGGTCCAAATTTCAAGCTGATCGGACTTTCCGTTCGACCGCTATCGACAGACATAAAAACAAAAAAAAAAAAAAACAAACAAAAAAACAGAATGAAGTGCCATAAGAGTCAAGTGGAAACGCTCGCTTCGCTCGCTTAATGAGGCCGCTTCTCAATCTCAATTGCTTCCCGGATTAACCTCGCTCGAAGATTGTCCACTGAAGCAAGAAGCCTTACCCCGGCAAAGTTAATGTTATGTCCTTCCTTTAATGTATGTTGTGCTAGAGATGACGTTGACTGGCCTTGGTCCACAGCAAGTCGGTGTTCTTGAACTCGCTGCGATAATTTTCTACTTGTTTGACCAATGTAACTGTGATGACAGCCAATACAGGGTATCTCATATACTACTTTAATTTCTAAAGGAATCACATCCTTACAAGTTCCCACCATTTCGCCAATTTTCTTCTCGGTATATATATATATATATATATGTTAACGCATAATTCCAACATCATTTATGAGGGAACGTTCCATAATTGTAGAGTATTCGTATGCGTGCCATGAAGTGACGTCAGAGAAGACAGGCCACACGTAGCCGATCCGTCCCAGGGCGACGCAATTCCGACGAAGCCATATCCCCTTTTAGGCTGAACTTGGTTGGGAACTTGATTTAGGCTATGTGCTGTTGTTTATGCGTTTTACTGCATTTGAGGCATATTCCGCGCTGGTCCCAATACTGGCCATTGGTCTTGGGTGACAGCCGTGTGTTCCGGGATGAAAAGAATACTGGAAACTCATTGCAGGATTGGGGGATGACTTCTGAGGCCACGTACGAATGTGCAAGAGATAGCGGAAATATGCTCTTGAAGCATGGAGAAGCCGATGTCTTGGTGAAGCCAGTGGATCAGGGTAGCTTAGCTTTGGGTTATTGTATAATGGTTCTCACTTGTCGCGTCTCAGTACTCTCTTCTGTAGATGGTTGCAGAATATATACTTGTCTGACAGTGCCAGCCCAGATGAAACAAGCGTATGTGATTTAAGTAAGGATTACTTGGTGATATTGGAGAGAACGCTGAAATGTTCGTACTACACGTTGATGTGTATGTATCGAATGTGGTGCCACCAGCTATATCGGGAGGCGAGAATTACTCCAAGACACTCCAAGAAATGTTGGGTCCTCCAAGTACGATGCGGGGCAGAAATACATTCAAACATTTTCTTCTGGCATTCCTTTACCATTATTTCAAACACAACGTACGTAATATGATATGATCTATAATCAAATTTTTTTTTATTGTTCGTATATTTTATTTTTTTAAACAAACAATATAAGATACATTATTTACAAATGTATAACGCACACATTTTTGTATTATACAAACATTCATACATGATATGATCTATAACCAACATTATTTTTGTTTTTGTTTTGTTTTTTTAGTTTTCGTATATTTTATATTTTCAAACACAGTTTAAGATACATTATGTACAAATGTATATCAACATCATTTTGAAAGAAACCTTCGTAAAGTATATACATAACACGTTTAAGGTTATGTAATATACAAACATTCATACATTTCATTGCATATACTCGTTACTTTATCAAAATACCTCCGACAAATTTACCACACACATATATATATATATGTTACAGAGAGTTTTGGGGTATTAGTCCACGTTTTGTGAGGAGGTTGTTCTTTTACACACCTTCTTTCACAACGTTTCGCCGACAAATGTTGCGGCATCATCAGGTGACAGGTCCGGGTCGCGTGTGTTGTCGTCGCGAACGCCTGGGCTCGACTGTACCGAGAGTGTTGCAAGTCTTGTGCACGTCATGCACCGCACCGATCACAGCGCTCGGTAGAGACTGCATGGCGGTGCAAGCGGTAACTAGCTGCAGTGGCGCACTGCTCGTGCACAATTGCTCCTGGTCAAAGGGGGAGAGATGACGTTGTTGTCGTCACCCTGGTTTGAGACACCCGGAGCCCTTGAAGCGAGTGTCTCATCCCTATGCGGCAAGCGGTGCGTCCTGTCCGAGTTGTTGTCACTTGTCATGTGTTCACCGCTGATGTTAGGTTCCTCTTCCATGTCCTTGATTTGTAAGGCGGTTAAAACCGGAGACCATGTAGCCGAGAGGCTGCGGCTATCATTTTGTTTATTCATACAGTAAGCAGTGGCGTGCCGTCCATGGAAGCAATGGAAGCATTGCTTCCATTTTATTTTTAACTAAATTACCTATGTATACCCTCAATGCTGGTTAACAATATCGCTTACCAGTAACACTAAAATATAATTAATGAACCAAACTTAACTACCCGAATTATGCGAAATAACTGACAGCGCAATGAAAAATCCTTGTACCATATTCTACGCGTTTGAATTCGAGCGCCAGGCCTTCGCTGTGGGCCAATCGACGAGGGTGGCCGAGGGTTGACGAAGAAAAGCCGAGTGGAAGCAATGCCTCGGATTGCCTCCACCCGGCACCCGTAAGCCGTAATAAGCCAGACTGTTCCGAGACACACGTGGGTTTGAAAGTTGTTCGTGTTTTTACCTCTTTATAACCGTAAAACCGTTTCGTTTATTTTTAAGCGAGCGAAGCGAGCGTTTCCACTTGACTCTTATGGCACTTCGTTCTGTTTTTTTTGTTTTTTTGTTTGTTTGTTTGTTTTTTTTTTTTTTTGTTTTTTTTTTTTTGTTTTTATGTCCGTCGATAGCGGTCGAACGGAAAGTCCGATCAACTTGAAATTTAGACCATCCACAAGCCTCGATGTGGATTGAAGGTGTATAGTTTTGAGGCAAAATCGTTCGAAAAGTTACAAAGTTACACCATAGTTACTGCAAAATATTTTTCTGAAACAAAATGGCGGCAAAATGTGAGATAGCCAGATTTTTTTACAGATTTTTCCGGTTGCGAATATGTTAATGTAATGGCAATCTGATAAATATTGGCAAAGTTACACAAAAGTTACTCGAAAATATATTTTTGAAACACAGTACCGGCAAAATGTGAGGTGGCTATGTTATAGTAAATTTTTGTCCGGTTACGAATATACTAACGTTAACGCGATCCGATACGTATAAGAGGCAGAAATTACATTTCTATTGCTGTCAATAACTGTTAGTAACGGTGGCGGACCGCAGCGAAAACATGACAGCGAAAATTCTTAGCAACGCACATTGCACTGCATCCAACAATGTCGGGAAGTATAATAGCTATGGAAATTAGAAAAATTTTTGAAATGCGCATTCTTGAATTGTTGTTAATTGTTGTTTGTATTAGCATTGAAATCTTTTCGCCAGAAAGTTCGTAGATATTGACGCGCTCGCTTATCAACGCGTCAAACAGAGCGTTTTCCTAGTAAGCGAGCGAAGCGAGCGTCTCCACGAGACTCTTATGGCCCTTCGTTCTGTTTTTTTTTTTTTTTGTACTAGACTCTTATGGCACTTCATGCTGTTTGTTTTTTGTTTTGTTTTTATGTCTGTCGATAGCGGTCGAACGGAAAGTCCGATCAACTTGAAATTTGGACCATCCACAAGCCTCGATGTGGATTGAAGGTGTATAGTTTTGAGGCAAAATCGTTCGAAAAGTTACAAAGTTACACTCAATAACTGTTAGTAACGGTGGCGGACCGCTGCGAAAACACTAGACAGACAACGAAAATTCTTAGCAACGCAAATTGCACTGCATTCAACAATATCGGGAAGTATAATAGCTATGGAAATTAGAAACAATTTTGAAATGAACATTCTTGAATTGTTGTTGATTGTTGTTTTTATTAGCTTTGAGATCTTTTCGCCAGAACGTTCGTAGATATGGACGCGCTCGCTTGTCAACGTGTCAAACAGAGCGTTTTCCTAGTCTAAATTCATTCAGTGTGAGAAGGAATGCGATTCTACATTGATTAGTTGATTATTTGAGTATAATTGTAGTGTGTGACAAATGTTTGGTGTGTTGTTCATCTACGCGCGAATAAGCAATATGAAGGATTGCTTCCGAGTCTGCGAGCTCGATCGGATCGCTTGCTGTGGGCCAAGGATCTAGGTCTAGCGCGGATGTGGGATATCTAGGTCTAGCGCGGATGTGGGATATCTAGGTCTAGCGCGAATGTGCACTCCTCTCTGAATTTGTACTATCAACTTTCAATAACCATGAACATGATTGAATGTTATGTAATCGATGAATTATTTGCGCGCCCATTTAGCACTCGATCTTTTCGAGAAAAATGTGCAATTATTGAGAGTGGCCGACCAATACCAGCTCTGCCAAATCTCAATTCAAAAACCAAAAAATGCACTTGGCATTTTAGCACTGATATTTAATAATGGATCAGATTTTTGTTCTTAAATTTCTTATGGTAAATTGCCTAAAACTCGTTAAAAGGCTCTTACGGCAATCACGATAATCCAAAAAAATCCGGGGCTATGCGCCCCGGACCCGCATTGACTGGGGGGCCACCCCCCAGACCCCCCATGCATGTATTAGGTGGGGGGGGGGTCTCACAAGTGCCATTGCCAAGGGATTACTTAAAAAAGTAGTTGCTTCCCCCATTAGAAAAGTCACGGCACGCCACTGACATTAAGGTCTCTTCTCGATTACAATCGCCTCTCTGACGATTCTAGGGTTAAGGCGTTCGATGCCTGCCAACACCCTAGCGTTGTCGAAGTCAATGACGTGATTAGATCGCAGTGTGTGCTGTGCCAGCGCCGAGGCTTTGTCTCCCTTGTTGACCGCTAGTTTGTGTTCTCTAAGGCGTGACGATATTCTGCGCCCGGTCTGCCCTACGTAGGTAGAGTTGCAACCCCCACACGGAACCTCGTACACTCCGTGGGTTTCCAAGGGTATATGGTCTTTGGCTTTTCTCAGCATCGTGTTGCTTTTTCTGTCGGTGCTGAAAATAGTTCTTATGCCCTCTTTTTTTTTTTAGCAACCGCCCTATACGGTCAGTGGTGCCCTTGACATAGAGCAGCATGGCCGTAGCGACTGGTTTTTCCGACTCATTCTTAGTATCGCGGTCAGGAACGTGGCTGAATGCTTTGGCAATACACCTGTTAGAAAAACCATTTAATTGTAAAGCGGTGCCTACTATGGCCATTTCTTCAAGGCCAATTTCTCGTCCTGAGTGATGCAAGAAGCAAATCGTAAAACATTTTGTCAACAAGTGTTTTTAGACTAATTAGACCATGCTGAACACGAAAATCTCTGTTGACATCTCGAAATCTGGACAGGAAGCCCGGAATTCAAGATGGCGGCCAAGATGGCTTCGTATTTTTTATTTTGTATATCTCGCTTTCCTGACTTATAAGTACATGTCGGGAGACTAATTTGACATTAAAACAACCGTAAATTGTTGTTGTAACCTCAAAACCTTGACCGAAAACCACTAATTCAAGATGGCGGTCAAGATGGCGTCATTGTTTTCATTTTGTATATCTCGCACAATTACGAGCTAAACCATATGTTTATAGACTTATTCGACCTTGCTGAGTACAAAAATCGCCTTTAACACCTCGAAATCTGTACCGCAAATAAGAATTCAAAATGGCGGCCAAGATGATCACGTCGGTATTTCGATATCTAACACGTCTTACGATCTAGTCCACATGTTTTTTAGGCTAATTCGCACTTGCTGAATGCGAAAATTGGTGTTGACACCTCGAAAAATTGAACGGTTACCCAGAATTCAAGATGGCGGCCAAAATGGTGACTTTTTAATTTTTAAATATCTCGCACATTTTAAGGGATAGAAGATGGGTCTTAAGTAGCAGGAATAGGTACTTTAGTAACAAATAATAAAGCGCACGTAATAATCACCTGCAAAACGTTTAAACACAAAACAGATGTCTGGGTCCAGACAAAAAAAGTAGTAGGGATTTGTAAATTGATAAATGTAGCAACAAAATTAAGAAGTTACAGACCGTTGAATGCGTGAATTCACGCGGTTCAAGCGTGCAGAGACACAACATAATAATTTATTTGGCATATAGTAATAGCGCAAACTTAAAATTAAATTGTTATAAGAGAAAACTGATAAACTATAGTATTAAATAAAAAATAAAAAATTTACTTTTAGCAAAATTTTGTGATTTTTCAGTGTACCTTCCCCTTAAACCCATTAGGCCTACACAATTTAGCCTACCATTAGAAAACAAAATAAGAATCTCTGATCCCCTTTCGCTTCTACACTTTAAGAGTATGATTATTAAATTTAATCAGGACAATAGAAACTAGAAATACTTGTGCATAGTTATGTGTACCTATTAATTTAAATATATAATTGCCGGTCTTACCGTCAATAACTGCTTGACGCCTCTGAAGTTCCACAGCTCTGAAGATTATAGCAGAATTTTCGTCACTTATAGAAGAATTTGTTGAAATATAAGAAATATCGTCAAACAATAATCGTTGTAGTAAAATGAATGTCCGTGTCCGGCTCAGATGCATCCACCCCAAAAAACAGCGGCGTGCGTTGCTTTCTCATTTGCCTGGATCAAGTCGATGATGATGATGCACGGATATTAACAAGTCAAACACAAACTTAGTTCTGGATCAAACCGTGGTGTCTATTGTACGTCCTTCAAGGTAGGAATATGGCGAGTAAATCAGGTTTTCTCAATGATATTCAACAGCTATAGTAGGCTAGATAGATCACCAGTCCCCCAACCTTCCACCCAGTAGCGAGCCTAGCGATTTGAAGTCATTTTTATATGGGCAATTTACATGCTAATTTGGACCTTTCAGTACTGCTAGCGCTGCGATCGGCAGAAAGTCGCACTAAAGACTCCTATTCCCGTCTGTGTTATTTGCCCATTTAAAGATGGCTTCTAATTGACACGCTTGTGGTTGCTAGGCTGCGCATCTAGCCTACTATAGCTGTTGAATATCATTGGGTTTTCTGGTGGATGTATGTATCGAGCGATCTGATTGGTCTAGAAATTCGACTATCGAGATATCGCACATGAGCTCGCGCTAAACACAGCACGTGATCTGTAACCGTCGTTTCCTGTGACGTCAACCCATAGAGAGAAAGAGATAGAGAGAATGATTCATTCATATTATATAGGGAATGCAAGTGCGCCAAAAAGTATCTACTTCCGGTTCAAGCTTGTTTTCACGGGATAGGAAAATAACGTGTGAAATAGAAATGTTGGCCTAGAATATGCTCCCATTTATTCCCTATGTTTTATTTCCCAAAAATAATGGTATCGGATTAACCGTGAATTATTTGTTTCTTTATGATAATTTTTGTAAGATCCAGTATTTGATACAATTTAAACTGTAGCAAGTTATCCGAATGTCTACGCAATGCTGCTTGCAACATCTACGCAAATTGAGCCAACCGAGCTATGCTGAAGCTAGCGCTAACACGAAGTTAGACAACGTTGTACGAAGACGGGCAGGCGATGGCTGTACTATGTTGCCAAGCGTATCGCACAGCCTTCACGGCACATATAGGTGGCGTTCGCAATGTTTACTTCGCACTGACATTCTGTGTGTTGCTAGGATACTTGACGTGTTTCTTCCGTCAGTTGATGGTCAGTTGGTTTCGTGTTTGACAGAAGTTAATCTCACGTTTTATCTGACGCTCGTGTTCGACTGATTTAACTTGTAATATTATTTATGAACACCTATTACCGATATCAAGAGACATTAACACTGAAAACATTACTAAGAGATCTTTCAGAGTAGTAATATGTGTTCCCTATGCCTTTAGAGTATGATAATATGCAGACAGACAAGGGTAGGTCGTCCGTATAGCCTAGGCCTATGAGCAGATGAGTAGGGTCCTAGGGCTAACCTAACCAACCTCGAGTTTGGCACACACTTTGTGAATGGAAAGTAATAATTTCGTAAAAGCTTAGTTTGTAAGATCCAGCTATTATCGGAACACTCTTCTTTGCCCCTCAATTACTTGCTCGATCCAAACTGCAACCAAACGTGATACCTCGAAGTGTCAGCTGTCTGCTGTTGACATTTTCAAGTGGCCTGCGGTAGGCGGGACTAACCTAACCTATAACTTCGCGGGAAAATATAAGTATTTCAAACGGTAAATGGTTGTAATACGTTTTTGCTTAGTATTTATATATAAATTTAGCCTTCAATTTGGAACACACTTGTACTAAATGTTTCAATTAATTATTGTAAATCTGAAGAAGCACGGGTCCGCCATGTTGAATAAATCCCAGTCCGCAGCCTGCTACTGCTACTTGATCTTGTCACGGACAAGACTGTGAAGTGCACTATGTGGCAACGCCGCCTCGGTTTGCAGAAGTTTCGATAACACCAAATAATTTAAAAAGTGTCACACTTTTAAATTCACAAAAATTTAGAGTATATTTTGAACCATCAGTGTTCACAACGGCATAACTTTGAAACTAACTATTTGAACAGGAAAGATGGCATACACGTTCAAACTTCAGCGCCCATGCTAATCTTATGGACCTAAAATATGAGTTTGAACCGGAAGTAGATACTTTTTGGCGCACTTGCCACATATGTTTCACATTTGCAAGATACAATTTTGTAATACATTTAGTAAAGGCGGATTCACAATTGAAATAAGAGTTGAAATAGTGAAATAAGGTTTAAGCGAAATGGAACATGCAATAACAATGCTATGGTTCACAACTGTCACAGTGGATTGAAATAGTCATAAGAAATTATTCAATTCCATTTCTTATTTCAACTTCTTATGACGAACCAATCAAAGCTCGAGAAGAGAAGGCCTACTCCAGTCGAACCGGATATTATCGTCGTTGTTGTTGTTGTCATTGTCGTCGTCGTCGTCCACGTTAGGTAGGCTTCTTGCAAGCTCGTTTTACAACCATGAAACAAATTAAATGAATCGATCGGCAAACATCAAGCTGTCAAACAATAAAATATCCTGATTTTGAAAACAAATCTTCAAAACAAACAAGAAACATACAAAACGTTCACAACTTGGTTGCCCATCATTAGTCGTTTTAACTGGTGAGCAGTTACTATCTTAGTTACTATTGCCATACCCCGTTTTCTTCATAATGTTGCAATTTTATTATTTTGACAGCTCGTTGTTTGTCGGTGCTGGCGCTGCGAGTGGAAAAAAGTCGCAGTGCAAAGCCACATTTGGCCACGGCCTGCTATAGGTTTGGAGTAGGCCGTGACTATGGCGTCAGATCCGGTCGAAAAGTGCTCGATTGGAACGCTCTCCTATGTTGAAATAAGGTACTACGGGACTGTTGTGAACCAGTTCGTTGTTATTTCACTATTTCACGGATTCTTATTTCAACCCTTATTTCAATTGTGGATCACCTTAACATCAGTTAATTTGGTAATGCAATATAAAGGCCGATCCACAATTGAAATAAGAGAAATACAAAAAAAAAATACCTACTGTTTGCTCCGCCCCCTCTCCCCCCCCCCCTCTCTCCCACGAGATACGCCATTGTCTCGAAGGGAAATGCTCCTTTCATGGGCATATAATTTGTGCCCTCATCTCAAGCGAATGGCTGTTATTTTTTATTTTTGACATGCGCATTAATAAAGTGTCATTATTTGATAAAGGGTTAAATGCCAATGAAAATCATTAATACAAGAACTTACAATTTTAAATTTTCTTCAGCATTTTCATCCATATTTTGATGGGCTTCGGTGTCATTTGTAGGTGAATAGTTTAGTAAGATATGTTTTAAATTCCATTTAAATGCATTTTCTTCAAAATGATTAGAACAAATTCTGGAATACTTTACGTTAATTTTGTCACTTCGCCTACAGAACGTTACCCATCTAGAACACACTTCTGGATCTTTCGGAAACGAGTAAAATGAAATTTTCCTGGTATTTTGTGCACCGGCCGAATCACGTAGCCTATTTCTACACCCATATACTACACCCATATATTGTCAATTTAAAAAAATATCTAAATAATGCCGACATGTAAATGTTATATCACTGAATGAAAAAGCACTCGCGACAGGTTAACAGTACACAACCCTAAACTAGCACAATAATAGTAGCAGCTCTCACTTCGAGAGAAACAGACTTACTGATTTGAAAGAACGTAATCGTAAAGCTACTTCGTTTTCTGTCCAATGGATGACAAATTTATGTTAGAGATTGGCATTTACTTGATCCGTCTTTTGGTGCAGCGCGAGTTCCATGTTTACAGAATGTGGGGAAGGAGGTATTTTCTTTCACCCTTCAATCAGCTTCTCACTAATGACCACTAGTTTGGAATGAGGATGTTTTCAACCGTCATTGTTGACATCTGAACACAGACCGGCGTATCCGGCCGCTGAGACATCCCGTGCATCTAGCCGCTGCATGTCACAGCGTGACGTCACATGCCCGGAGGCTGCCGCCGCCCCATGCGCAGTGTCATACCTAGCCCAGTAAGATCGTTCTACCATGGCGCGGGCCGATGTGCCCCTCTCTCGCAGTCCCGTTGCTCGGCCCGTCGGTCTTTAGATCTTGTTGGGACGCGCTCGGCTTCTCGTGGTCGGACCTGTGTATGCCGCTACGTCGGGCGCGATCTTGTCGGTGTGTTTCTTTCTTCGTTTGTCACCTGGCTTCGGCGGTGGTACTGTATCTAGGGGTGGGTTTATAGGTGTTACTTGCCGCGCCGCCAAGATGCTCTTCCATACTGCGGGGAGCCGTCACGCCATTGGCTAGCTGCGAATCGGTCTCCTAGCGAACCAATAACAGCACACCAGGCTAGGTATAAAAGAATGGACACGCCAGAGGGGATACCATTCATTCGATTCATTCATTTTCATTGTGCATCAAGACGTCGAGCGAGCTAGTAAGAAGAGCCGGGAGTGTCCGCAAGTTTACCTCCCGAGGCGAGCGGTCGCATCGGCGGACGACGGTGCAAGGCTTCCCGCCATAGCTGCGCAGCCCCGCATTCTGCTCTGCTCTCTCGAGGTTTTCCCGCGAAAACTGAAGACGCTCTCCTTGGGCTCAAGAAAGGATTTCGTGGGCATCAAAGGGTGCAATCAACTTAGTCAGACTCCCCCGCTTACAGTGAGATCATCACCGTCAACGTGGGACGCCGATCACGCCCTTTCGGAGGCGCCGGGTTTTGCGCCTTGGTGGTGGCGCCGGTCCCTGACATCTGTAGAACGCCTGAAGGTAAACAGGCGGGTTAGACGTACTGTACACGGGCTAAACCTACCAGAGGTGAGCTCCCCGTGTACAGTACTTAGGTTAGTGTGATAGGAGCTAGGCGAGCGGGGGGCCGCCCCCCCCCCTCTTAGGTGGTGTGCCTTCTCTTCCGCAAAAACCTCTCCTTTCGTACCCTGTCGGTGGTGGTGGTGCCCCTTAGACCCTGCTAAAGCTCAGCTGTGCACCCCAAGCAGCTGGGCCGAAGCTTCTGGTTCCCCCCAGTGCTCCCCCCCCCCCCCCCGCAGTGAGATGCAGGATCTCCTGGCTCACTATGGGTACGAGATTGTATGAAGAAAGTCCTACCAGTCTGCTGCCATGTCTGACATAGCTAGCTCTCAGTAGTTGGGCTTAAACCCCCCCCCTGTTTCCCCCCCCCCTACAATTCGGGGCTTCAGCTGCGTGTTGCAATTTTCCACTGAAAATCAACGTGCGCTGCTCACGCGCAATCTACCTGGAGGTATTTCTCTCTGCTTTCTCTCCCTCTCCCCCCCCCCCCACACTTACTTGTGGCGACTCACATTCCCCTGCTGTCACTGGCGGCTGTCGTGAGGTTCCCTAGTGCTGTTAAGTAGCGGTAGTGACCGTGAGTGCCGGCGTGCTTTCCCCTTTCCCCCCTCCCCCCCCCCCCCCCCCCACCACCTATATCAATGCCACTCACGAGGAGTGAGTACCGCAAAGTAGCAGGTGAGCTAGACGTTTCAGTCTCGGAATATTCCAGTGAGGATGAGGTGACTAGCATTATGAACAGTCCTGAAAGCCCAGTTGGCAGTGATTATGATGCAGATCATGACGAGAATGGCGGCCAAGCAGCGGCCAAAACTGGCCCTTGTAAGAAAGATTTTATGAAAACGAAGATCGGAAGTGATAGGGACATGTCAGACTTTGTTAAAGTAAAAACCAAGTGTAAGCGAAAGACGAATGCTCCTAAAAAGAGGGGGAATAATGTCACTCCTGTTCGTAATGACAAATAAGGCAATACTATTATCTCGGTTGCAGGCAGTAGTAATGTTGCTGATGCATCCCAGGGTCCAAGTTGTGTCACAGCCAACAGGTTCTCTGTTTTATCAGGGGGGGAGGAAGATCCCTCCGCCATTAGCAAGCCAAGGGAAGCCTCTGGCGAGGACTCAGTGGCAAAGTCAGCAACAGTTAATGAGATTGGGGACAAACGGGGGCCAAAGCCCCCGCCGATTATCATTCGTAACATTGAAAGCTTCGATAATCTGGCAAAGGGTGCCCGTGATCTGTGCACTGAGCCATTCGGGTTTCAAGCCCGTGGGAATACCACGAGGCTAAACGTCAGCTCGGCCAATGACTTTAGAGCAATGATCAAATTTTTAGACACTGCTAAAGCTGAATATCACACCTTTACCCCGGTTGGGGAGAGGACTAGTAAGCTGGTTATTCGCGGAATCGATAAAACTGCGAGCATTAAATGGGTTAAGGAGGAGTTGATGGCGAATGGGATGGAGAATCCTGAGGTATCTCAAATGAGGAGCCAGAGAGACCCTAAACCGCTGCTGCCCCTATTTCTAGTAAAAGTAGATCCATCCGAAACTAAAAAGTTTAAAAACATCCAGAAATTGTGCTTCTCACAGGTAACGTTTGATAAGTTTGTGGCACCGGGTGGCCCCCCCCCAATGCTACAGGTGCCAGACATTTGGACATGTGGCAAGACATTGTACAAACAGATTTAAGTGTGTCAAGTGTGGAGCGGGGCACCCCACGGTCCAATGTACTAAGAAGAGAGAGGACAGCCCGGTGTGCGCCAATTGCAAAGGTAGTCACACCTCAAACAGGAAGGGCTGTCCGATCTACCAGGAAGTCAAGGCACGCCAATTTGGCCAAGTAAGCGAGGATAAAGGGAATAAAGTAAATTCGCGAACTGAATCAAAATACAGGGAAGCCCCCCTACCCCGAACCAACGTATGGTTTAATAAGAATGTGCAGCGCGAATGGCGCGGGACGCAGTAGATCTGATGTCATCACTGACTTCCCGCCACTTCGCAAAAATACACAGATTGTCCCCGAAGTACTTGGTGATGTGAGAGAGCGTGGCCCCAATAGGGAAAGGAAAACGCGTAATACTAAAGATAAAGATAAAAAATATGAATACGATAGTGATTGCTCAACGGGAAGTTCCACCTCGTCCGAGGACAGTGAAAGTAACTCCCCCCCGAGGAGACGATCAAGCCGCCCAGACGAAAATAAGCGAGTTACGGAGGATAGAGCCTCAACAGAGCCCTTTGACACGAATTCAGTAAAGACATGGGCCGAACGTTTGCTTAAGGCTCTCTGTGAAGTCAATACCAATGCTGACCGTTTAGAAATTATCATGTCAATGGCAATGCCTGTGTTTCTAGTTAGGTCCGTCCTGTAACAGCAATAATGGCTCCAGGCCCTAAAGCTAACACAGGTAACATAAATTTGATGGCCTGGAATGCAAATCCTATCGCCGGAAAAAAGGACGAGCTGCATTACTATCTAAAAACAGAACAAATTCATGTGTGCTTGCTCAGCGAGACCTTTTTGAAACCCTCCATGAAACTCAAAATTCACAGATATGCTTGTATCAGAAATGACAGGCTCTCACAAGGAGGTGGAACAGCCATCCTGGTCCGATCGGATATCCCGCACCAGGTTTGTCCAACGCCTGAGTTTGAGTCTCTCGAGGCAACATCTATACTTATTCAAACGGAGAATGGCCCACTTAAGCTGGTCTCACTGTACAAACCCCCAAAAGTCCCTCTGAAAACGGGAGGTATAGACAAGCTGATAAGTGCGACTCTCCCTACGATTATAGCAGGAGATATGAATTGCAAGCACAAGTTCTGGCACTCGAGAAATAGCAACAGATGTGGCAAAGTACTCTTTGATCATTGCCTTAGCAAAGGACTGCAGGTCACTTGCCCAGTCAGCCCTACACATTACCCGGACAATGGAGGGCGCCCGGATGTGTTAGATATTGTTATTTCCCATAATCTAATACACTCGTTGACTACCGACGTTTCAGCTATAATGAACTCAGATCACAACCCTTTGATGATGCAGTATGGTAATGCTGCGGCCAAAATTGCGCAGACCAGGCGTTTTAATGTGAACAAGACTGACTGGAACACTTATCGGTCTTATATAAATGAGGAGATATCCCTAAGAGGGGCTGCCCCCATTTTAGAGACCAGAGAAGAGATTGACTCCTGTCTAGAAAGATATACTGACATGATTATTGGGGCGCTCCATTCCAGCACCCCCCCAATCAAGCAGTTGAATGACAAATCCCCCTTCGATCTCCCACCTCATATTGTTAGACTGATACAGTCCAAAAACAAGGTTAGGCGGGTTTGGCAGAGATTGCGTACCCCCAATCTAAAAGTTCTCCTCGATAGTATGGAGAAAGATGTCAGGCGTCAAGTTGCGGATCACAGAAACGCCCAATGGAAGACAAAATTGGAAGGACTCTCTATGAGTGACTTGTCGCTATGGGATATAACGCGAAAACTAACCAGGTCTGCCAGGGCCAACCTCCCCCCCCCCCCTGCATGGGCGTAGGGGAATGGCTTACTGCGATGTTGATAAGGCGGCAGCCATGGCTGAAACGTTAGAAAGTGCCTTCACCCCTAACGACGAACCATCTTCGGTATCCCATATAGAAACTGTTGAGGATAAACTCGAGGAGTATTTTTCAAATCCTGACAAACATCCAGTGCCTGCTGATGCAATCACTTCACCATCTGAGGTTCTTAAATTAATTTATACATTCAAAAATAGGAAAGCCCCCGGCTTTGATGGAATACCTAATGTTGCCCTTAAAAACCTGCCAAAATTGGCAATAGTGTTGTTAACAAACATATTTAATGCTATGACAAAGATGGGCTACTTCTCCATTTTAATGAAATCAGCTAAGGTTATTCTGTTTCCTAAACCGGGGAAGGACCCAGCCTTTCCTCAGAACTATCGTCCGATTAGCCTGCTGACGGGCATCTCAAAGTTGTACGAGAAGGTGATCTATACCCGATTGATAAGGCATGTGGAAGAGGCCAACATCATAATAAATGAGCAATTTGGATTCAGGAGGAAGCATTCCACTGTTCATCAGATGGTACGCGTTGCTGAGAATATTATTGACGGCTTTAATTCTAATAGGGTGACTGCGGCTGTATTTCTAGATATAGCGAAGGCATTCGACAAGGTGTGGCATGATGGCCTGATATTTAAGCTAATTGAATTAGACTTCCCTGCGTACTGAATCCACCTCCTGAAGTCATATCTAGCTGATCGAACATTTAAGGTTGCGCTTGGCAATGTGCTGTCGGACCTAAAACCAGTGGAGGCTGGGGTCCCGCAAGGGTCCATCCTCGGACCACTTTTGTTCTGTATTTTAATCAATGACATGCCCCAAATGGCGGGGATTACTTACGCGCTCTATGCGGATTGTTGAAATGTTATTGTTATGCCACAGCCCTCTATGATGTAATTGGGGTTTGTTCAAGGTCCACTAGATCACAATTGTAGGAGTAAATCCAGTAGGCCTTGGTGTTTGTTAATATAAACTTTGTTTATAATATGCATCCATGGAAACAGTTGCTGTCAACCATTCAGTCAATGTGGTCTTGCTTTACTTTCTCTACCAGTGTCTAATAAATCATATTCTATTCCACCTGTATAATCTCAATAGGTTATGGGCCCAGGTAATGCAAAGAATTGATTTAAAGTGATCTTTAAGCAAAAACTGTTTAATAATTGTGGTCAATATGGCAGTGAATATATTGCAAGTTGAGAGGTTGGAAGGAGCAACCAATTTCAGTGCATGGAAATTTGGTATGAAGATGCAGCTTATACGGGAGAAATTGTGGAGATTTATTGAAGGTATAACTTAAATCTTTCTTCAGAAGATGAGATCGCATTAGACCAGCGTGCACTTGCAACTGTTTGTTTGGGTTTAAAGCCACATCTGTACATACATGTAAACTCATGTAAAACAGCCCGTGAAGCATGGTTAAAATTAGAGTCTGCTTTCGAGGATCGAGGACTAGTGCGAAAAATTCACCTACGTCGAAAGCTGAACAGTATTACATACAAAAACTGTATTAATATGGAGGATTACCTCAACCAAATGATGACTATTGCTCAGCAGTTAAGTGCAATAAATGCAGCGGTTACTGATGACGAGTTGGCTATAATTATCCTATCCAACTTGCCAGACTCATTTGACCCACTTGTGATTACACTTGAAAATTGTGGCCAGGAACTGAACACTGATGTCGTCCGAGCTAAATTGCTACAAGAAGAAACAAGACGTCAACGAGGTGAGTCCATTCCTGATGAATCTGCTCTAGCTACAAAGCCATTTAAGAAGTTTAAATGCTACAATTGTGGTAAAGTTGGACATTATGCTAAAGATTGTAGGTCACATCCAAAACAAAGCCCGAAAGGTGACAAACAAGACAAAAAGGATAAGCCTAAATCCACAGTTCTTTGCGCAACGGTTAATCGAAATGGACACAATGCTGAAGACTGGTGCGTTGACTCGGGAGCGACTAAGCACATGTCAAATAAAATTGAATGGTTTGATACAATCCGAGATGGTCAAGAAACATCATTATGTATGGCCGATGGTACGACCGCTCCATCTACGGGAAATGGTGATGTCGCTGTAACAATTTCGGTTAATGGATCAATACAAGAAGCATCAATCAAGGATGTACTATATGCTCCAACGCTCAAAACTAATCTTTTGTCTTAGGGTAAACTCACAGATAAGGACTACAAGGTTGTGTTTACCAAACATAACTGCCAGATCCATAATGAAGAAGGAAACGTCATAGCCACCGCGAGTAAAACTGGAGGGTTGTATAAGCTAGACACTCCGGAGACTAACGGTGCCATGGTAAACATTGCTGCTGTGGGGGCCACAAACCGTGAGTACATGTTGTGGCACAGACGCCTCGCTCACCTCAGTCCTGGTGGAATGAAGCGATTAGCAGATGGTATGGCCACTGGCATAGTGATGGGACAGCCTCCTACTTCACCTTGTATAGGCTGTGCTGTGGGAAAGCAGCATCGTACCCCGTTTCCAAAAGGTAAGGCAGAACGAGCTCAAGAAAAGCTAGGCATTGTTCACTCAGACCTGTGTGGACCAATGAGCGAAGAATCCATTGGTGGAGGAAGGTATTTCTTAACATTTATTGACGACAAGACAAGATGGACCAAGTGCTACATTTTGAAGAAGAGTGAAACTTACGAACGCTTCATCGAGTATCAGGCAGAAGTTGAGAACCAGAGCGGTATGAAGATCAAGATTCTGCGTTCAGACAATGGCCGTGAGTACATTAATAAATCACTATTAGGCCATTTAAGGAAATGTGGGATACGTTCTCAGACTACTGTACCACGGAACCCAGAACAAAATGGGGTGGCCGAGCGGGCAAACAGAACGATAGTAGAGAAGGTGCGATGCATGCTTGAGGAAGCTAAACTACCTAAACGCTTCTGGGCTGAGGCAGTAAACACTGCAACCTACTTAAAGAATAGAGCACCAACAGTTGCCGTGGATAGCATTACACCGGAAGAAGCGTGGACTGGGAAGAAACCGGACCTGGCTCACCTAAGGACTTTTGGCTGCAAAGCGTATGCTCACATTCCAAAAGAAAACCGAACAAAGCTTGATGCTAAATCGTCGGAGCATATCTTTGTTGGGTACTCCGAAACCAGCAAGGGCTATCGATTGGTCAATTTTAAATCAAGAAAACTGACTATATCGAGAGATGTGATCTTCTTGGAAGATAATCAACTAGAAGCGGAAGACAACGTGGTTGATGGTGGAAGTGGGAGCATAATCGTCTACTCGCGAGTCAATAACGAAGATGATGCAAATGTAAATGAAGAAGATAACAATGCAGAAGTTACTGAGGAGGATGGTGTTTTTGACATCGAGAATGAACAAGAAGCCGTCTTCGAGCCAAGACGTTCACAACGGAACAGACGTCTGACAAGAATTCTTAGTGATGAGTACGTACATCTCATCGCAGACGAGCCCGAGAACCTGCAAGAAGCATTCAGTGGGAGCGAGGCTACACAATGGCAAAAGGCAGCTGACGAAGAGATGAAATCAATTGAACATAATGAGACTTGGGACCTCGTAAACTTACCAGAGGGAGCCAAAGCTATAAAATGCAAATGGGTCTTTAAACGAAAGGTCGATGCTGAAGGGAACGTGTGCCGATATAAAGCCAGGCTAGTGGCTAAAGGATACACGCAGAGAAAGGGAATAGATTACGGTGAAACCTTTTCACCGGTCGTACGTTTCGACACCTTAAGGACAGTTCTCGCATTGGCAGCTGAGAATGACCTGGAGGTTCATCAACTAGATGTAAATACTGCATTTCTTCATGGTGAACTTTCTGATACCATTTATATGGAACAACCGGAGGGCTACATTGACCCCAAAAATGAGCAAAAGGTGTGTAAACTAAAGAAATGCTTGTATGGACTCAAACAATCGAGCCGTATATGGTATGAAAAACTTGATACCGAGTTACGTAATATTGGGCTCAAACGAAGCACAGCTGATCCATGCCTATACCATGGTACAATAAGAAATGCAAAAATCATTGTGTGTGTTTACGTTGACGATCTTATAGTGTCATCGGAAAGCATAAACGAAATAAATCAGCTAAAGAAACAACTAGCGGCCAAGTTCGAGATGAAAGACATGGGACCTATTCACCACTGTCTTGGAATTAAAAATCTGGGACTCTTGTGAAGATATGTTTATTGTTTAGGGCTATGGCAAGTGGGAGTGTTGAAATGTTATTGTTATGCCACAGCCCTCTATGATGTAATTGGGGTTTGTTCAAGGTCCACTAGATCACAATTGTAGGAGTAAATCCAGTAGGCCTTGGTGTTTGTTAATATAAACTTTGTTTATAATATGCATCCATGGAAACAGTTGCTGTCAACCATTCAGTCAATGTGGTCTTGCTTTACTTTCTCTACCAGTGTCTAATAAATCATATTCTATTCCACCTGTATAATCTCAATACTGTGCATACATCAACTTCGACTTTAATTCTTCTTCTTTGTTTTATTCTTTATTCTTTCATTTATATAAATCCCACCAGACCACAAGCCCTGTCGGACTATTAATATATATTTTTAATTTTAAACTAAGGTATTAATAGCCAATTGTAAAACCGGGCCTTACATTATGCTCATTCGGCAACTAAAACAAAATTGTAATTATATTAATATAAATATATAAATATATAAATATATAAATATATAAATATATAAATATATAAATATTTAAATATATAAATATAATAAAAACATGATCGCACCTACACAACGTGCTCATCCTTTATAGGTACCGGTAAAGGGGACCAACACTGCCATAGCACCCCCACGGTTACTCCATGTGGCACAGTTCGATCTACTTCGTAATTATACCCCCCCCCCACCCCCTGGACTAAGACAGTCGAGATAGTAAAAGTGGCACCCCTGGTTAATGATGCCACGTGTCTGGAATATAGGCTCAGCAGTTTCTATGTAAGCGGATTGGTCGGTCGTGATCCACACCTTAAACTGAGACCCCCGTAGGATTGTCAAGCGTCCTGGCTTGATCAAACCAAAGCTGATACAGCGGACGCGCAGACGTGTTCGAATTGTAAGTTGGTGTACTTGGCTACTTGAAAACGGGAGCGATCTCAGTATTAAATCGCGCCATATTAACACTTATTAGAAATACAACTTCTAACGTAAGTACTCTTATGTTGACTTAAGATCCTTATCTGTTTTAAAAGTTTAAAAGTAAAAAAAAAAGTTAAAAAGTTTGTCGAATTTGTGTCAATGTTTGAATTACTTCTAAACTTTGTTTAAAATTTTGTTTACAATTTTTATACAATTTTGTTCATTGCGTTTTGGGTTTGGGTTTGGAAGTTTGTCTTTAAAAGTTTGTCGAATATGTGTGAATGTTTGAGTTACTTCTAAACTTTGTTTACAATTTTTTTACAATTTTGTTCTTTGCGTTTTGGGTTTCGTTTCAACGTCGGCCAGGGAGAGATAATTGATACAAATAATGCCCCGTCTTAAATTTTAATTCAATTTCAGTTTTGTTTAAAATC